>JAWNPW010000575.1:0-15226 GCA_035078745.1 Diastata ussurica
ACTGAGAGAGAGAGAGAGTTTGTGAGAAAAAGATAACGGACCTGCGCGTGGCGTAACCTTGTATTCTATCAATCTTGGGTTCGGTTGGTTTCTAGTATATGCGGTCTGAGCCACAAATTATATTCAGTTTTTTTATGTGAAGGTCGTGTCGAATTAATTTTTCACAAATGTTAAATAAAAATCATTATTTAGACCCCTGAATACACTTTATTTTCAACAATTCCTTTTTACACTTGTTTTATAACAAAGAGTTACTGATACTAACATAAAGTTGCGCAAATGAATATTAAGAAAGTTATGACAGTTTTTCCCTAACAAATGTATGAAAACTGACCGTTGCACCTGAAATTGATCTCCTGAGCACATTTTACTTTCAACAAAGTTTACCTTATTAGATCAGTTGAATCAAAAACAATGAATAATATTAACATAAAGTTGGGTAAATGAATATTAACAAAGTTATGACCGGGTTTCCTTACATATGTATGAAAATTGACCTTTACTCCTGAAATTGTTTTCAACAAAGTTTACCTTTTTAGATCAGTTTTATCATCAAGAATAAATGATGTTAATATAAAGTTGCGTAAAAAAATATTAACAAAGTTATGACCGTTTTTCCTTTACAAATGTATCAACACTGACTTTTGCAAGTGAATTTGATCACATAAGCATATTTTATTTTCAACAAAATTTACCTTTTTAGATCCGTTTTATCAAAAAGAGTAAATAATAATAACATAAGGTAGGTTAAATGAATATTAACAAAGTTATGACAATTTTATTTTTACATATGTATGAAAACTGACCTTTACACCTGAAATTGTTTTCAACAAAGTTCACCTTTTTAGGTCACTTTTATTATAAAGAATAAATGATTTTAATAAAAAGATGCGTAAATTAATATTCACAATATTATGACCGTTTTCCCTTAACGAATGCATGAAAACTGACCTTTACACCTGAAGTTGAACACCTGAAGACACTTTATTTTCAACAAAGTGTACCTCAATAGATCGGTTTCATCCTAAAAAATATATAAAATGCATGTTGTACAAAACATTCATCATTTAAAAATTCTCATATTATATTTTTTTGCTTTAAAATATAAGTAATAACACATATTTCAATATAACTTTAATAGGTGCGTTCCCGATGTCAAAAGCAAATTTGATGCGAAACGTTGAAGTGTTGCATTTGATCGGAACAATTTGATGGTATTACAACTCTGAAGAATCATAAAATGTTGATAAATTCCAAAGCATAAGTAATTCCCAATTGCGATTTCACCTATAAATTGGGAAGATTTTAGTTTCCCCGTGCAATAATCAAAAAAAAGGATATTATCGGTCACAATGAGGATTTTGCGAAGCATTTTGTTCTTCCTCTGCCCTCAAAAATATTGACGTGATATTTTTTTTCACTTCTTCTTGATTTTAAATCAGTGATCGGCACATCACACATGCATAATATGTGTGTGTATTAGTGGGCAGAATTGAGCGCACGCATTGAGAAAAATTTGATTAAGAAAATGCACAAATATGAGACACCAAATGTGGACAAAAGACGATGTATGCCATCTTTTATTTTTGGGTAAATGTTGCTATCAATATATCCGAAAAAAATTTGTAATGGTAATGTTAAATCATTACGCATTTTCTTTAGTGCTTCATGCAAGTCTGAGCTTTGTTTAAGAATGCCACAACCTAAACGGCTCTTCATTAATTCAATTGTGTCTCTAATTTTTCGATATCTTGAAACCTATCACAATTACAACTTTCTGCAAGAGTATCTGAAATATTGCTGAAGTTACGTACCTCTAAAAATACCAATAAAATGTTGCGTAATGGCAATAGTCGTAAAAGTAAACGATTGAATGCGGAAAAGTGGTTCCAGGTAGTTTTGTTTTGAAACAATTCCAAAAAGGTGCACTTGTTTGTTTTGCCTGATTGCATGTTCTTTGATCTATTTTCAAACTCGTATCATGAAAAAATAATAATCTATATAAATAAATAAAATAAGAGTACAAAACTCATTGACAAAATTAAATCAACTTGCTACCTACTCCCAAGTAGCAAATCGCCATAAAATGCTTTCAACAATTTTAAAAATATAAGTGCCAACAAATTTTCTAAATATTGAAATAATATATTGAATCAATATTTTTACTCAATATATCGAAATTGAATAATCATATTTAACAGTGTACATCATTTCGTGAATTAGCGGAAACAGTCAAATGCAGACCTTTTTCATCAAAATTGCAATCGCAACTGATCAAATCAACAAACAGTCGCTCTTTACATACGAACAAAAATGATATTTCGTGTCGCTGCTCAAACAAATACATGTGAGCAGCAGCTGCGCAGTTTACTTGTTGTTGGCACAATAGTGCCACTGATGCCTAAGCCATAGGAACTTTCACGAGT
This sequence comes from Diastata ussurica, assembly GCA_035078745.1. Classification (NCBI taxonomy): domain Eukaryota; kingdom Metazoa; phylum Arthropoda; class Insecta; order Diptera; family Diastatidae; genus Diastata; species Diastata ussurica. The sequence continues at coordinate 2,427 of JAWNPW010000575.1, forward strand.
GGCAAAATAGTAGCTCGTGCAAATAAACGAACGATTCTCTCATTCTATTTTTTTCTCTATCTTTCTGTGTGCGCTATTGCAACGCTAGTGCCAATCACTGTTTTTAATTAATGATGTGTCAAATATTTTTGTCGCAGCGACGAACAAATAAATTACAACTCTGCACTTATTTTGAAAATATTGAGCTGTGAGATAAAATACAACTCTGCGCATGAATATATGTTTGGCAACACTGGCAGATTGCGTCTTTTTACATTAATAGATTTTGATTTTTATTAAGACATGTTTGAGAATTGTTTATAAGAAAATTAAAACTGAATGAAATAAATATGAATTTAATAAAAACATAATTAACATAGTGGTCCTTCGAGCCGGATCGTCTAAAGGCTCAAAGAAATACAGTCCAACGGATTGAGAAGAAAAAGGTGGAGCACGCTTCAATTGAATCAGATCAGTGCTTGGAAATCACATTTACGTGACGTCCATTTTGCTGTATTCCGAATGTTTGTATCTGAAAATTTAATTAAACTTCAGCTTCGACAATTTGGTCGATTTTACTACGAAGCTACCGAAAAGTATGAGCACGAACTGACAATTATCAAGAAACTGGGTGAAAAGGCAGTTCGGCGTGTATGCGAATTTTTAAGGCATCGAGGTAGACGCAACATCGACCAAAGAGGATATGGCCGTCAAATTTGTAGACGCCTTATCCATGGATGTCACCAATAAATGTGGTGATGGGTCAACTGTTTCTAGCTTAGAAGACCAGCTGTCAGTACTGGAGCAAATTAAAAGTGTTAATTCAGAAAATTTGAGCATTACAACTTTGCGAGAAAGAAAAGAGTATGATTCTTTTAAATAGTCACCTAACTGCGGATGATGATAAAGCTCCCGAGGATATTGCCAAAATTGGTGAATATATTCAACTACTGTCACTGGAAATAAAGCTGAAGAGGCAACATTCCTGATCAAAAGAGAGGTACTTGACGGCAAAAGAACCAACGAAAATAATGCCTATTTTGAACAACGCATATGGTGGTCCTGAAAATGTGGCACTAGAGTTAATGACAAAATCTAACAACGTTAGTAATGTCAACAAAAATAGATTTTGAAGAATACAACTACACCGTACAAACCATATATTCAGCAATGGAAGTTACTGACTTCAAGCTAATCGATACACAAAGGTTGCTGGCAATGATGGTAGAGAAATTATCTGAAAATTATTTATGCGAATCGGGAACTTTTTAAATGAAAACCAGTAAGGCGGGGCCGAATAGTATCTTCGGCGTGCACCGAAGCTTCAATACCATTCACCTGCTGATGTATCAGAGGACTACCAAAAGTTCATGTGAATATTATTAGTTATTTTGATTATATCAACGCAACGGTGTTATGAATAGAAATTATATGACTGTTAAAACGCCAACGCCCTGAACGATGCACTGATTGATGCGGTTTTTTGAACTGCCGGTATCATTGATCCATTTTTTTCGAAAATGCGGGAGACAACTTCGTTACTTCAAAATATTCTTAAAAAAGTTCCAAATTTGTTCAAAACAAAGTTCAAAATTTTGAAAAAAAAAGTTCAAAATTTTTCAAAAAAAAGTTCAAATTTTTCAAAAAAAAAGTTCAAATTTTTTAGAATAAAGTTCAAAATTTTTCAAAAAAAGTTCAAAATTTTTCAAAAAAAGTTCAAAATTTAAAAAAAAAAGATTTTGAATCTTTGTATTAAAAAAAAAAGAAGAGGAAGAACGCCTAATGAAATTGTCACTTTGTATGGCAATACCCAATTTTTATCCGATCTTGATGATTCTTTTTTCTATCTTATGAAATTGAAAAAAACGCTAAAGTACGAAATTTCATCACAATTTATAAGCAAACAAAAAAGTTTTCCATATAAGCGGTTTTGCGACCGATTTTGACACTTTTGTATGGCAGCTATATCTAAATCTGATCCGATCCTGCCAAGTTTCTCGTGTGAACTCAACTGACATAAAAGAGGACTCCATGTCAAATTTCAGCTCGATATCTCAAAAACTATGGCACTAGTTTGCATACCAACAGGCAGATAGATTGACAGAAAGACAGACAGACAAACATGGCTAGATAAATTTTTTTTTCGATACTGATCAAGAATATATATACTTTGTGGGTTCTGCGATGCCTCCTTTAATGCGTTACATAAATCGTCACAAAGTGAATATACCATTTTCACCTTTCGTGAATGGTATAAAAACATACGCTTAATCCTGTGGATTTGACACCTTCGCAGAGTGGACTAAGAGACAGGCTGACTTGTTCCAAGATATTTCATTCTTCAAAAGGTTTCAGCAACTAACCAGAGTATCAACAACAAGCAGATGAATCAGCTGAACAAAAAAAAAGCGAAAGCAAAAACAACATGCCCAATTTGTAAGGGCATAAACCGTGTTATTGTTGTTTGAAATACCATAAGGGTCATCGTTTATTACATAAGAGCTTCCCAGCAGTAGCTTCCACATAACAAAATTTGGCTGGGTGTTCTACAGAAACAAAGAAGAAAGATTTTCTCAAAATGCGTCCTGTTACAATTCACTTCCCTAAAGGTTCGAAAGATATTGCCTTTTTGGACGATGGTAGCACTTCAACTATCATGGATTTAAGTTTGGCGCGTGAGTTGGGATTGAAAGGAAGTGTGCAACCATTTTCCTTCAGCTGGACTAGTGGTGTTTGTAGATACGAACCAACAGCGGAAATCCCAAAGATTACGATTAGTGACTGCAAAAACAACGAACATGAGTTGAATGAAGTATGCTTTATCAACGAATTGAAACTGCCATCACATCAAATTGACAATGAGAGGATGTCTCAATGTGTTCCAAACAATTTGGAGAATCTCCAGAAATTGCAAAGCAAGCAAGCAAGCGATGCTTCTAATTGATCTAAGACATGCGGATTTAATAACAACACGGTCTGTCGTCAACATGGATGAAAACGGACCAATGCTATCGAAAACCAAATTAGGTTGTGTACTGCATGGGCCAATAGAAGCAAAATTGGGTGGATCGGATTTCACATGCTGTCACATTGGTGTTGACGAATTGCAACAAATGATCAAAAACAATTCAGCATTGAGAATTTTGGCGTATGTGCGGTAAAGACCGACAAAACAACGTCAGTAGAAGATCAGATGGCAATCGAAAAAGCAAAGGCATTGTTAAAGAAAATTGAAAACCATTACGCAATCAACTTACTGTGGAAAGATGGTAGCGTCAACTTACATGCCAACAGAGCCATGGCATAACAACGACTTAAATGCTTGGAGAGAAAATTATTACGAAATGAAACAACAGTGACAGCTTACCAAAATAAAAACCAAAAACTGGTACAAAATGGATACGCACAAGCAATATGGATATTTGAAAGTCTTCAAAGCTATGGTTTTTACCACATTTCGCAGTGATCGATGGAAGTAAGCTTGAACGATTGGTATATGATGCAGCGGCTGAGTGCAATGACACATCACTCAACAAAAATTTGCGATTTCGTGTCCACTCAATTGCTTTCGTAGACGACATTCGCGAAATGTTTAAAAAAATTCAAATAGCGGATGAGGACACGGCGGCTCAGTGTTTTTTATGGGGAAATCTTGACACAAGTAAAGACCCAACAATTTATCAAATGAAAGCTATGTTGTTTGGCACAACTTCATCGCCGTTTTTAGCTCAATTTGTGAAAAATTACAACGCTGAAATGTTTAAGCATGAACAACCAAATGCAGTAAAGTCCATCATAGAAAAACATTATGTGGATGATTATGTCGATTCGAAACCTACAATCGAAGATGCAATCAAAATTATTCATGATATGATAAACATATACAAACAAGCGGATTTTGAAGACATTTTATTTCCAATAGCCAAACAGTACTGCACACATTATCTTCGGATTTGCGTTCCAACAATACTGTCGCAATGTTTGGCGACAAAACGAATGCACAACAAAAGGTGCTTGGAGTTCATTGCGATGCAAAGTCGGACGTTTTTATGTATTCGCTAAAAACTATGCATCGAATAAATGGTGAAATTCTCAACGGCAAAATTTTACCGACTAAAAGAAAATTATTGACGGCAGTTAACTCAGTGTACGATCCCCTTGGCTTAGTGGCACCCATAACTATTAAAGGACGAATTCTCATGCGCGACGTGTGGGAAGTGGGCATAGGATGGGATGATGTTATCAAAGTCGAACTTGTCAAAAAGTAGAAACAGTAGTTAAATGTTCTAAGGTCTATTTAAAATATTAAAATTCCAAGATGCTATTCCACAAATTTTCCTAAAGCTGTACGGATCGAGCTACACGTATTTAACGATGCCAACAGCAAGGCCTATTCATCGGCAGCATATTTGAGGTGCTGTTATCAACAAAATGCATCTATACAATTTGAAGTATTGCTAATCGCATCGAAGGCGAGAGTATCACATCAAAATGATTGATTGCTGCAATTTTGGGTTGTAGTCTCGCAGAACTGATTCAGTAAGAATTACAAATAAACATTGATCAACATTATTTCTGGACTGATTCGCGAACTGTTCTCACATGGATTAACAATGAAAAACGAACGTAAGTTTTGGTTGCGAAAAATCATTGAAATCCGAATGGCGATGGATATCTACGACTAACAATATTGCTGATGTCATAACGCGCGAGAATATACCATCGAACAAGAGCGAGAGGTGGTTAACTGGACCAGAATTTCTGCAGAAACCTGAAACTGATTGCGAAAACATAGAGATACAATTAGAAACGAATGAAGATCCAGAAATTGTTATGACGATTGAACAAAATGACAACATGCAACAAACTCGTTCGTTCAACTGCTTGGGTGAAAAGATTTATCGATAATTCACGATCAGCCGTTAAAAGTCAAATTGGTGAGCTTGAAGTCAATGAAATTCTAAGGACAATAAACATGTGGTGCAAAATTGTGCAGAATGAATGTACGGATGTACGATCTTTCTTAATTAAAAACGGGAAAATCTTCCGTTAAATTAAGACTGACGAAATAATGCATCTATTTGGACAATGATGGTATTATACGGCTATCGGGCAGGCTTAAAAGAGCAAAAGAAAAATCAAGTGCGACCAAAAATCCGATTCTATTGGAAGGTAAGCATAAATTCACAGCAATGATTATATACAAAATGCACGTAGAAGCACAACATGCTGGCACACAAGTGGTGGTGCATAATTTCAAAGCATCATATTGGATGCCAAAATTGAACTTCTTGATCAAAAAGGTGATTAACGCTTGCATAGGATGTAAGCGCAAAAAAGTGAAACGCATGCAGCCAATCATGGGCTGGTTAACGGAGGAAAAATTGTATACAAACGAAACACCGTTTACAGCTACAGGTGTAGACTACTTCGGCCCATTTTACACACCACGATTCAAAAATATTCCAAAAACCTTATGGAGTGATATGCACATGCCTCACTATAAGGGCAATACATGTTGAAATTGCTCACTCATGAGTACAAATTCATGCATAATGGCAATACGCAGAATGATGGACGTGGTGATGTGAAGGTGATATGTTCGGATAATGGAACAAACTTCCGAGATGCGGCAAGAGAACTGGCAGAAGCACTGGACGATCTCGACGAACAAAAAATAACATCTTTCAAGGCAATTGATAAAACCCAATGGAAATTCATTCCTGCAAATGCGCCCAATTGGTGGGTTGTTTCAAAAGAGCATTTGAAGCAGTGTTATCAGTGAATGCTAATCCCAATGATGAAACATTGCAAACCATATTTTGTGAAGCTGAACACCTCGTCAAAAATCAACCATTTATTTTGGAATCTGATGATCCAGATGACGAAATTGGGTTATGTCCGAATGAGATTTGTATTCAACAAGATTGTGCAATTCGCAATACTGGTAAGTTTTTAGATGAATCTCAAGAGAAGCGCATGTGAAGAGTTGCACAGTTCATGATTGACGCATTTTAGAAAAGATTCATCAAGGAATATGTGCCAACACTTATCAACCGCTCAAAATGGCATCAACCTCCAAGAAGCTGAACTAGCGGTCATGAAAGACAACGTACCTCGAGGTGATTGGTGTGGTGTACGTAGATGATTTGCGCACAGCAAAGAACATATATCGTCGACCAGAGAATCGTCAGTGCAGGATTGGTGTTCAACACCACGACAAATATGGTCACGCTGGGAGTTAGCAATAGGGGCCAGAATATGTCGCAGCAACGAAAAACAAATAAATTGCAACTCTGCACTTATTTTGAAAATATTGAGCAGTGAGATAAAACACAACTCTGCGCATGTTCGACAACACTGGCAGATTGCGTCTTTTTACATTATTGATTTTTATTAAGACACATTGGAGAGTTATTTATAAGAAAATTCAAACTGATTAAATAAATATTGATTTGATAAAAAAAGTAATTAACAATTTTTTGAACCAAATTTTGATTTACTTTGTATAACTATTTAGTTTGGAAATATAATGAAATGCCGTGTATTGTCGAATAAGACTTGATGAAATTATAATAATGAATATATCAAGAAACAAATGTAGATCATCTTATGACAATAACAATGAAATTTTTTCCGAATTGAACAACAACAACATCAACAAGAGCTAAGTGAAAAGACAATCAATGCTCTTCGCTTAAGCAAACCTAATCCACACTCTATTCACAATAGGTTTTTCACATTCCACAACGAATAATTAATGCTTCCAACTGTCAAGTGCTGTGAATAACGCAAAAGTACAAATTTTGTACTTGGCGTTTTCTTTTATATGAAGATTTGTTATAATTGTCGATAATTTTTGGCTGCGTAGACCTCTTTAGTTTGAAAATATAACGAAAGGCCAAGAGTGGATGCTTATGCCTTGATTATAATGGACGTGGCGTGGCGTAGACGTGATGTAACATAAGATATCGTAGAGCCAGTTATAATGCTACGTTTAGCTACGTCCGACAGAGCAGCTGTTGTTTGCTTTCAACAGAAAGAAGAAAAATGAACAAATATATAATGAAATTGTGTTTTTGAAGACAATTTTCATTAAATGAGTAAAACGTGATATTGAAATTGTGATTCAGAAAACAAAAATAGCAATTATAATATAAAACTGAACTGGCTCTTCTACTAATTATACAGAACTTCATGTTTTTTTTTTAACCAAATCTCCTCCATTATTTTTTATATATTAATATACGTTAAAAATGCAAACGAAAAAGATAAATAAAATCAAGAAAACCAGAATAGGTTATTTCGTATTTTTTCATTAGTTTTCTAAATATTTTTGTTTACATTCTTTGCGCTCTTTGTTTTTTCTTCATCTTTTTTTCCAATTTTGCTTCCCTCATTCGCTGCAAACTGTCAAACTATCGTAACGTGGCGTAGAATATCTAATATCAACAAAAATCTACGCTACTTCACATCACATTTCATTTATTATAACTGACTCCCCATCTTTTCGTACAATTAGATGCATAAGTGACAGTTCTTACGGAAAGTCTACGCCACGTTACGTCTATTATAACCAAGAAATCTCTCTTTCGAGACGCCATAGTTGTTTTTTTGACAATTAAAAACTTTTTGAAGTCTTGTCATCTCTTTATAAAAGAGAGTATGATTGTATTGTTTTGATTTTAGGCAAACAAAAATATTTGAAAATAACGATTTTGTTTTCGATTTTGTGCATTAAAATTATTGCAAATTCACATAAAATGAGCTCCCAAAAGAAAGGTTGCAGAAATAGCGAGATTTTCTGCAAAAATAGTCTCAAAAACTGTGTCACTAGTTTGCATAGCAACAGACAGATAGATAGACAGACAGACATAGCTAGATCAATTTCTTTTTCGATACTGATCAAGAATATATATACTTTATGGGGTCTCCGATGCCTCCTGTAATGCGTTACATAAATCGTGAAGTGAAACAAAGTGAATATACCATTTTCACCTTTGGTGAATGGTATAATAATTTAAAATTTGAAACGTCAAAAATTTTCTATATGTCAAAAAATCTTATTTTTCGAGAAAGTGAGCATACCTCGTATAATTGTATCATGGTAATTTCTATGTAAAATATTAAATGTTTCTAACAAATTAAATATCAACTCTGATAATTGTATCATGGTAATTTCTATGTAAAACATTAAATATTTCTAACAAATTAAATATCAACTCTGTAAACAAATGTGACTGGATCATTTGTATGTTACTGTCAAATTCACGTTGTTCAACTTATTTCAACATCACCGTGGATAGCTGTACAACAACAAGAGAAAAAAGGAAACTTTAAAGTCAAATATCTCCTAAAGCCCTCATCGGAAAAAAGGCTGCGCAGATCGGCTTTTCCGGTGGCGTTTTACCTAAAACCAACCTTAACTTTTGACCGGGGAAAGTAAAATCTCCCCCTTATTTTCCACTAACGTGCGGCATTTTAATTCTTTTTATTATTTACAAAACAAACTGAAAGAACACAGGAAGACAAGCCTGATTCATCTGTCAAATAGTCGAATTGCACATTTGTTTACACATTCACAAAAAGGTGCGATCCCGCTTTTTGCAGCGCATGGAAGGCTCATTGCGAAAAATGATTATGTTGGATTATTTTTATCCTAAGGTACATAATAAGCAGATAAAATTTAAAATATAGAAAAGGAGGACTTAGGGAGAACACTTTTCGAAGGAAGACGGAACCTACAAAAGGAATACTGTCGTCCCTAAAGGAGGACGCTTGGTCACCTTACTTAAAGTCAAATATCTCCTCGTGTGTATTCTCCTTAATGATCTCTTCGGAAAAAATGGCTTCGCTGATCGTGTTTCCCGGTTGGGTTTTACCTAAAACCACCATCATTTTGTTTCCCTGTACACCAAAATCTCTCCAAGTTCCTGATGTACCTTTTGCAAAATGCACTTTGGTTTATTTTATAATGTTTTCCATGTTTCAATTCGTCTTTACCAATCACTGTTCGTTGTCTGCATTGTTTGCAAAAAAGCTCTAAAAGTCAGGTTTTGTGTGCATAAAATTTTTGCTACGCTATTTTTCTCCACACAAATTGGCATAAACAAAGCTCTCGAAAGGTCTTTAGTATTGCATCATTAAATTTTTTTTTCTGGAAATTCGTCCATAATGACATTTTTTGAAATTTTACATCTTGTTTAGAACAAAAAAAAAATTCCTGCGACATCACATTTTTGTGACAAGAGGGGGCTTTGCCAACCATTTGAGTTACGCGTGTTCTATTTTATTCACAAATGGCAGGGACCTAAACTTTATGGTCGAATCCGAACGGCTAATTTGAGAAACTTTTCAAGGCATATAATTTAACTACTCGTGAAAAAAAATGAGAAAAATTATTTTCTGTAGTAGGTGGGGGTTAGAACCTCAGGCTTCGCCAAATCTCATATTCAGTCTCCCACGCATTACCATACTGAGCCGCGGTCACCGGCTTTCCGTCACGCTCTGGAGGTGAATGTTATTAGACTTCATTATTGCATTTCGTTCATCCGGTATTGATGATCAAAGATTAAATTAGAATGGCGGAACATGTGCACGATTAATTGTATTGATTGACCACGTTATTGTCGACGCGTTAAAACAGGAGATAACTGCGTCTCAAGCAGCAAAAAATCAATTTGCGACAACCCCGTTAACGACATTCTGGCTATCGCCGACTGATTCAAAACAAATTTAGGTGCAGAAAATTTGATTGACATTGAGAAAATCAACAAAACTATTTTCTTATTATTAACTGTTGAGATGAACGATCGATTGTGGCATGTTATTTCGAATATTTTTATTACTCTTTTTAATGAATAGGCTGCTCTTTCAAATATGTATCGTACATGCGGACAGACAGCTATGCTTATCCAAACTCATATCAAATTGAATATCGTCCACCACCTGCCATCAACCTAATTTTTAAGATAGTCCAATTTTCGACTGAAATTTGAAAAAACTTTAGAAATAATGTACACACGAGAATTCAAATAGATAAAAATTTAAATTGTGCCCACGTCCAGTTCACTTAAGCTGAATTGAAACATTTGTAGAAGCTATTAGTTGGGCCAAATTTTTAATATAGTTAAATTTTAAAGAAGAAATACGAAGAGTCAAAAACTCACTGCGATGATTCAGATGAAATCTCAGTTTTTCGATTAAAATTTATTAAAAAACAAATAAATATATTTTCGATCTTCGTTTGCAACGAAAAAAAAATCAATAAATGGGCGTAACATCAACAAACGAAAATCAAGTACAATTTTTTTTACGACATATTTCTCTTGAAAAGAGCATTTGTACCGTTTTATATTCTAGAACTATATTTCTAACTTGAGAACGAAAACACTTTGTTAAATCCTATTTACGAATAAAAAATTTAACATAAAGCAAAACGAGCAACAAAGAAACAGAAAAGACAAATAAAAAGTTTCAACTTCAAGCCTTGGATAACAATTGGGCTGATTCAATTTGCCATGCCCGCACCCTGTTGGAACCCGAGCGTCTGCTGTTGCTTCTTGACTTCGTCTTGCATTTCAATCGCCATTTTTTTATACTTCTCCGCTTCCTTTTCGTTTTTATCGGTGCCGTCGCCGCGAGCGTACATTTGACTAAGATTTGCACAGGCGTACATGTTCCGCAATTCGCAAGCTTTTTGCGCAAATTGAAAAGCCTTCTTCATATCCTTGTGCACAATAAAGTCCGCGTCCTTGTTGTATGATTTGGATTTCTCACCTTGCAGCGGTTGCTCTTCCGGTTTCTTTTGTACGCCAGATATATGCATACCAGATAGATAGAAGCATGCGATCGCATTATTCATATCGCAACTTTTGTTAAGGAACTCAAGACCCTACAATGAACAATGATGTAGAAATTTACAACCAAATCTTATCGATTATATACAACAATACAGTTACAATTAAAATTTTCTATTTTTTGTATACTTACTTTGGTCACATCTCTGTTGATTTCTTTGGGCATCGAACGCGAAACTAAAAGCAAGCCCGAATGCAGACATGCATCCGAATCATTTAGATTACATCCCTTTTCATAATAGTTGTATGCGACGCGTGGTTCACCCTTGCTGCCGCTTTTACCTTTACCAAGAAAACTATAATTCCCAAACTTATAGCAAGATTTTGCGTAACCATAATCATCACATGTTGATTTATAAACTTTGGCTGCTTTTTCAAAGTCTTTTTTAATCCCCTCCAAATAATCTCCGAGCAAGTGACAAACTGTAATAAATTGTTAAGAATTGATATTCGAACTCAAATTTATAAAATTAAAAAGAAGGTGCATAGCATTAACGTCTTTGCTCGACATAGAACGAACGAGGTTAGAATTCGCTGTTGCGCGCACCTTCAGGTTTTTTCTCCGAATAGCAGCCGAAACGATATTCAACGCCCAATTTTTCTATATACTCTTTGACGTCCGATTCTTTTTTCAAATCATAAGCCATTGTTTTAAATATACGACGCTTAAAAATATAAATATTTACTTCTCTAGTATTGTAAACCCATTTCTTTCAGAGAAAGTGGCGTTTCACAAATCACCACAAAATGAGGTGAAAAATCTTAGGAATTTTCGGGTTTCATTGTATGAAAAAATGTGTAACAAAAACGGAAGTATAATGCACAAACTATACACGTCCGCCAAGTTAGCAACGTTGCTGTAAAAAAATTTTCTTCTCTTTTTAAATGAAAATATAGATTAAATAGAATAAAAAAAAATGAAAATTTATCGTTTAGTTTTCGAGAAAAATCGATTTGAAATTTTTAAAGAAAAATGGCTATATCTTTGGATCGAGTGGATCATTTTTAAACTTTTGATATCAGAATAATCTATAGACCACTAGGAATGTTTCCTCAAACTCAAGTTCCCATGGTTCAACGGAAAATTTCGGATAAGAGCCAAGAGAAAAATGTACTGATTTTGGTAGCGAATATATAAAAAAATAAAGCTGGCGCATTCAAGCTGGGCATATTATAATAAAATATAAACTTTCTAGAATGTATTAAAACAAAAAAAATGCATTTTTATCGTTCAGTTTTTGAGATATTAACGATTGAAAATAGGTCTATTTTCCTTTGGAAGGTATGCATTTTCTTTGTCATTCTCGAACGGTTCGCATCGATTATCTTTTGTATTGCAATGTGTACAGAAAAGTTAGTTCATCCACAATTGCGAAAATTTCGAGAATGGGGGCTGGCGCATTCGAGCACGGCATATCATATTAAAATATGGACTTTCTAGAATATATTAAAAAAACAAAATTTCATCGTTCAGTTTTTGAGATATTCTCTCGTATCTTATACCCTTTTTCCGTTTATTTTTACGTTTTTGTGTGTTTACGTTTCGAACATTAATTTTGAGTGTGTCGATTCGACGTAAATGTGATGCCACAAAAACCTAAGAAAAAACCCACAGGGACAATCACAAAAACCTAGCACGGTCAATACTTGCCGCACCACAGTTCGCAATAAAACAATACAAATATTTTATTTTTTTTAAATTATAAAAGCATTGCCCCTCACAGAAATGTACAATTATCGCATAAAATAAATAATTTTGGCACATGTTTGCAATCTTAAACCTATTGGACCCTGCACAAATAAAATAAACCCCCTTTCGCATCTGAGCATTTTCGGACAGCCTTGCTGCGACTTAATTAAAAACACAGTGAAATGAGATCTTTTCATTCAATTTGTAGATGGTTTTAGTATCGATGATATTAAATGAACTATTTTTAAAAAAGGGTCGTGCTGAAAAACTTC
>JAWNPW010000576.1:0-11369 GCA_035078745.1 Diastata ussurica
AAAACCATTAGTTATTGTCTTGGATGGTTTACTATTTTACTGCTACGATGATTTATATGATTATTTATGGATTTGTAATCACAATTTATATGTAGGTATATGTAGTAATATGCTTCATTTATCTGAGATTGTTCCTCATATGCAATAAATTAAGTTTGTCTAACAATTAATTATTCAAACACTCGACGTCTATTTATGGAGTTGGAATTCAGAACAGTATTTTAGTCAATCTATCGTCAGAAGTAAAATTTCATCGGGTAGTTTTCGAAATAAGTTTAAGGTCCGTTCTCACAATACACTGTCAAGAGTTAACTGAATGATTTGTGTTGAAAACTTTTTGTTAAGATTCTGAATAGTACCTAAATGGATATTGAGAAAATAATCCTAAAAATACAAATCATTATGTTTAATTATGTTGTATTTCTGAAGAATATCGATTTTTTTCTTTTTCGACAAGGGGAAACAGAAATACATCGAAGAAATATATTAATTTCGCTTCGAATTATGTATTTAAGAAGTTGCATCAGGCATAAAATGTTTCTTATTGTTATATGACTATTGTCTTAGCAATAAACACAGTTTGACTTAATGGTCACATATAAAGTTAAGTAGTTTGGGGCAGTTCCTATTTTACCGCACAGTTGCATTGATTATTTTGTGACGAATGCATGAACTAACATGACCATTAAGTCAAAGAAAGTAGTCAGAATACAGTCACAATGGCTAATGTTAGCGTTATCTCGTAAACTCATTTTTACTTGCAAAAGTTGGTATCCATGTTGTTAGTTTTTGATTACCAATAATATATTACATTCATTAATTCTCAACTAAATAATCAAGTTATTTTGAGATCAAATTCAATCAATATAAAATTCAATTGTTGACTCCATCGACCCTCCTTCAAAGAACGGCTATTATCTTGGGTGTACTGAATTCTGGCGGTGCTTATATTTGAAATCTCTATCAAAAACTTAAAAAGTCTAGTAGTGGCTAAATATTTAACTTTCATTTTAATAGCTTTTATTCTCCGCCTTAAAGGTAGCTCCCAGCAGATCTCAAGATTTTTCTTCAATAACTATAGCTTCCGATAAATCAAGCTAAATAATTGATGGACTGAAATTTTAATTAGTTAACTCCTTCTCAGCATCTTTCAAGTCGTACAGTTTTTTGAAACGCGTTCTTCAGACCTTACAGCTTTAAATGTGAGTAGTTTTTCTAGCAGTCAAAAGGTCTCAAAGTTGTGAGACTGAATAAATTTTCGATTAGGTAAAAAATGACAGAAAATATGGGATAATCTGGGAATCACATAGCACGAGGTGCCAATCTTTGAGGATTTCAGCAGAACTTCAATTCTGTGGAAATCTTCTTCGGAGATTTTAGACGGGCAGTTTTTCTGTGCACGAAGACTCTCGCGAATACCGAAGTTACAAACCTTAAAAAAACCGAATATATGTAAGGGATTAACATAAAATTCATTATATCATATTCGAAGTTTATTGAATCTACTTTTTATTTGGACGAAACTCTTTCACTAACGTTTAATTGATACACATTTATAGCCATATTCTTTAAAATACTCGCTTAAGTCACTCAGAAAAAGAGTGACGTTCATAAATGATTTTCACACTCAACAAGTAGATATCGTCAGACTGGCGGTGAATTATAATAAACGCTAACTACTCGTAGTTAAAAAACAGTTTATCCTAAAACAATTAACTGCAAGCAATAATAAATTAAATTAATATGATTGGGGTGAAAGTAATTCTGCTGGATTTTTTTCTAAGTTCTTAAACAAACTGTGGCTGCAATAAAAATCTACTCAAGGCTCACAACAAATATTTGCATCTTAAAATCTATTGTTTGTCAAATGCAATGCATAGAATACAGAATATATAGTATAGAATATGAAAATATTGTGTCCATGAATGCAATACCGAATCGATTGCTGTCGCTGGTGCTCTTCGATTCTTAGGAACGCACTTGATTTTCAAATATACTTAATATATTATGTTTTATTTTTATTTTTTTTTTGATGACTTTATGACATTGCACGTGTTTATATTGTTAGGAAAAAAATGACAAACATGTTTGTCTTACATTTGAAGCCACAACTCCAGAATACACATATTACACATATACTTGTTGTGTTTGACTTCTTCTTGTCGTTGGAGCTTTTTTTTTCTTTTTGGTAAACGTTATGACGTTGTTCATAGGCGCACGTTGTTTTTGTTATTGCTGTCGACTTCACTTTAGACATTTTCTTCCATGGATATATATTTTCTTTGTTGTTGTTGCGTTGCAAACATAAATGGGCCATAAATTTTAAGTGTTATGTTGCCTTTTAGCTTAAAGTCAGCATGACCTTAAATTATTCCACTGAGAGTGAAAACAGTTGCGTGTGTTATTCTCCTAACCCACCACAACCACGACACCCACCATACCACAAACGAATAGTCGACCACGAAGAATGCCAAACCACCTTTCAATTAGATGGCTATTTAGCGTTTAATCGTTCTGTGGGTGTCTATGGGTGCCTGTGTATGTGTGTCTCCCGAAATGTTAAACGGAAATAATTTTATTTTTCCAAAATTTGAAGTGAATCTCATGGGGCTTGTTGCTATACACTGTTGTGGCTTAATTGGCTCCGGATACACTTAAACTTTTATTTACATTTACACAATTTGAATGATTGCATGTATATCTGACGTGTGATTTGAAAAATGCTGGTCAGTGGGCATTTTTGCGCATAAATTAAAGATTTTTAAAAACTTTTATAAACTTCAAATGGTGTTTTTTTTTTCCATTCCAGCGACTCATTGTCAGCAATGGGCCACTACATGTCCAATAACAGCTGTCGGAAGCATTCGAATAGCCGGCTTGTAACGCTAATGATGCAATTAATTTTGACGAGCCTTTTAGTTGATAACGTTTGCGCGACAATTCACCCATCCGAAATTACACTGAACGACAGTGATAATATGGTTGATTTGATCGACAACAATGATGATTTAAATTACAATAAACGCAATTGGCAGTCATTACAAGGCACTTGGGGAAAACGAGCGGATCGAAGTAATCCGGTTGCGACCGTAGACGAAGAGGCTGTCTATCTAACTGGACATTTTGTGCCATTGTGGATAACGGACGGTGAGAACATCTACGACTTTAATACATTCCAACGACTAACAAATCAACGTCAAAGCATTGATGAATCACCAAATGATTACTTGAATACTGGAAACTCTGTGGAAACGTCTGAATCAAATGATGTCATTTCGAATGAGAAGCGACAATGGAAGAATATGAATGTGGCTTGGGGCAAACGACAGCGTCAAACACAGGGTTGGAATAAATTTCGAGGTGGGTTTAATCTTACAGATGAAATGAGATCTGTACTTATAGAATACATTCAGTACTTAAATAATGTAAAATTACAAATAATAGACAAGTGAAAATAAGTCTTTGAACACTTCATTTAAATGATTTCATTCAAAGACTTAAAAAAACTAATTAATCATTCAAGACCTTAAAACTAAATGGGAATTAAAATTTTTGAATTCTTTAAGCCCCAAGTGAATTTAAGAATTAAAATCTTTCGAAAAAAGTCTCAAAGACTTCAAATCAAAAAAGAATGTATTCTTTTACAACTCATTTAGAGACAACTTCAAGGCTCAAATATTTGAAATATCCCTGATCGTAGAAAACGCTATTATGATCATATTAGTGCTTTATTAAATCTTTTGCAATGTCGCTTTTTTGATTTCGAAAGATTGTACCTTCGGAAGATTCTACATGATCTACATGAATGCGATCTTACGATCGTCCTTCGATCGCCTGGAAGATTAATAGGATAGTCGCATAATAAGTGTATAAATTCATTGAAATCATAAATTTATATATTAAAGAATTTGTTGTTTGGTGTTAGTTATTCGAATGTAGTTACTTAATAATTCTATCTGATAATTATAATTTATTTTTAAATATTAATTTTCGTACTTCATTTTACTGCATTGAATTAAAAAGTTTTTAAATGTTATCTCATCTCTTTCAGGCTCTTGGGGCAAACGTGAACCATCTTGGAACAATCTCAAGGGTATGTGGGGCAAGCGTGATCAATGGCAGAAACTTCATGGTGGTTGGGGCAAGCGTGCACCTTTAAATGAGATATGAACCTTCCGTTGCAATATATATTAACGATACTTATAGTTGTAGGCTGATATCGTACTTGAAAAAAATGAACAAACAATTTATGAAAATATGAACACATTAAATATATGAATCTGCTTTTAAAAACCTTTAAATACATTAAAAATAAAAAATAATTACTCTGTGGTTATTAATACGCTATTATCGAATTAGATGCAAGCAGATCAAAACAATTTATAATTTTAAAATCTTAATGTTTATAAACGAAAATATATAACCACAAAAATAGACAAACATATAAATATATATATTTATTTTTATCTTAAAATAATGTCAATTCCGAAAATGTATGAAAGCTATTGAAGTACAACTATTTTAATTGATAAATTATCAATAAATTGCATATAAAAATAACTATTATTGTGAATGTAATTCAATAAAAACGCGCTCTCGAGTGAAATATATAAGCTCATATATTTTATATATAGTAAATGTTTGGTTGTATTGTTAATTTGAAAACTTATTGTATAGTAACGCCACAAAACTTCATTTCCTTCCATTCACCAATGTACTGTAACACACTGATGGAGGGACCGGAGACCCCATGAAGGAAATATATATATAAACATTTGAACAGCTTCGTTAGGAGAATCAATTTAGCTATCTTCTTCCGTCTGTCTATTTAGTGAGACCCTGCTGAGCATGTAGGTCTCTATCGAAGGTCTAAGCGATCTAATATGTCCCTCAACCTTCGAAATCGGTTATTATTTAAAATTGGCAAACTACAAATATGTCAAGCAAAACTATATTGAACTTTTATTTCGATTTTCTTGTTATTTTATACAAGTTTTTCCATATTTCGACTGTCTTTCACGAAATCAACTCACTCATGATTGATGTTAATTTTCCATTGAACTATTTTTTATATTTTGTTAAATCGATTTCCACATAAAGTTATTAATTTTTGGAGTTCTTAATTTCAGTGTGTGGATTTGGCCAAATATTTTAGATAATTTGAATAAGTTCTGTGGTCTGTGTTTAAAAAAAAATTAAAATTAAAAAATTCCCCATTGGCACCCATGAATGTTCCTGAATATGCGAATATGAGTCTTGGTAATAATAAAACTAAAAATAAATACGTGAGTTTCGAAATAATTGACATCATCTAAAAGGCTATAAAATAAAAAAGATATATCCCTTTGAGAAATTAACTGTCAGTTAACCTTTCGTATTGCCTATATTATTGGTTGGTTGTCTTTTTGGTTTTGGTCTCTTTGTATGAACATGGCTTTAGTGGCCTCAAAATTCTAGTTAACATTGGATTACGTATGGAACGGGCCACTTTGTTCTCGACTTCCACTTTGTTCTTGCTCATTTGAGATACACCCGCGACTTCTACTCTGTTCTTACTTATTTTAGACATACTTTTCTTCAATTTAACACCATTTACAGGTCTGACCTTTGTTTTCTTATAACTCGTACGTTTAACAGCTCTTATTATCTCATTTGTTGCGCGTGGTTTGCGCGGCCTTAAATTCATAGTTAACCCTGGAGTTCGAGTGGAACTGGCCATTTGAGATGCGCCCTCGACTTCTACCTTGTCCTGGGTCAATTTAACGTTTGTTGCAGTTCCGACCTTTGTGTTATTATATTTCTTACGCTTCACAGGGCTTATTATATTCTTTGTTGACCGCTTAGTTGTCTCGTATGAGCGTAGCTTGAGCGGACTAGTAAGTCCTGGATTTCTAGTGGATCGCACTATTTGGTTTGCGTCCTCCATTTTCCCTAATTGGTCCATAATTTTGCTAATGTTCTGCTTCAATTTCACGCCATCTATAGTTTTGACCATTGTTTTCTCAAATTTCGAACCGTTCACAGTTCGTTTTCGACTTTTTGGCTTTGGCAAAGGCACTTCGTTCTTCTTTGAGCCCGAACTTAAGGCCCCGGATTTCAGATATTTGTCCTCCATGTCACTGCAAAAGAAAAGGGAAATTGATTCAACGTTTAATTGTGTTTTTGTAATTGTTGACTTCGACTTTAAGTTGAAGATAAGTTATTGACACAATTGGTTCGACTCCTTACGCTTCATAGTCATTTGAGGGTGCCAAATTTTAAAATCGGTCGCCCCAGTGAAAATCGTAAAAATAATATTATTTTAAGAATTTTTCAAGAAGAAATTGTATGTTTTTGGTAAACTTGGGTTCTCTAGTTTTTGAAATACAAAAATAAGGAAAACATTGGTTGCCAGCGTTAAAGGTGGGTTGCCATCGATTTAGTACGAGATCCGTAATTTTGAAAAAACACAGTGCAAATGAAAGGTGAACTATATGTTAGTAAAGTAAAATAGGGTTGCCAGTCAAAATCCTGGGGCAATCAATATGGACTAAATTTAGCATCTAAGAGTTTTTGAGAATTATTTCAGGTTTTTTTTTACTCTACCTAAAGGAAAATGGTGATCATCATATAACGAAATGTGAAAATATCTTTTTTCTCGAAAATTGCTCCGACTATTTCCATCGTTTTTCATGTGTCGGTAACTAAATTCGGACCAAACAACACCTCTACAATAATTTTTACCAAAAAAGTTCCTCCGAATATTTGGAAACAGATAAGCACCTCAACATAAATAAATTGCAAATATATTCTTAGTAGAATAGCAAACCCCACCAATATCACTCCAAAAACAAAAGGTTTTTCATCAATTTTATTGCGTTTTCTTGCATATGATTATTTAACCAAACGTTAAGGCGTATTTTCAAAAAATAAATGGCTCGAAACTTCAACTTTCACTCTAAATTGACAATATGTTTTTACAATCTTGATCTATGTTTGAAGCATTATACTGAAGACGAAAATATAAATGTGTACTTAGATAACCGCAAAACTTACATTTGGTGGAAACGAACGCTCCTTGATGGCTGAACGTTAAAAGAATTCTAGTACTCAACCAAAGGCAAAAAATAGTTGTCGTGTTTTGAAGTAGTAAAACTGTCGAAATTAAATATATATTATTATTATTTGAAACGATCAAGTTTCGATAGTTTGACAATACTTACAGTATTTATAAAGTAATGATTATTTGTGATATTTCCTTTTTTTTATTTTTGTATAGAAAGTCCGCTGAATGGATTAATATTAAAAATATATGAAGAACAAAATTTGTAGTCACATACTATGCGATATAAATAATACTTACATCAATAAAACCGGATTATCAAGTGTATATATATATATGTTCGATAATGCTATAGCTATAGCTCTTCACAGAATGACAATCTTAAAAATATAATAAGCAATTAAAGACCAGAAAGAAAGTCATAGTCGGTTAGAACCGACTACTAGAATACGCTTGACCTTCTATATTAGCATTTGGACGATAATCTTTAAGTCCACATTTTTGTTTGAAAATTTTTGTAAAAAGTTCGTTGCTCAACTATTTTAAATGGCAAATATTCGATTAAAATGGTGAAAGTGGACGAATCAAGTCCAGTTTTGGACAGAATATTTATATCATTGATTGGCATCAATTTGCCAAATTTCATAAGAAAATATTGTATTTGTGGGATTTATGGCCATAAAAGTATCAAAAACATCACAAAAACACACATAGGTGTACTGGAGGCACCAGAAAAAATGGCCCAATCCAAATTGTTTCAAACTTGCGGATGAGGCATATATACATTTTCTGTGTGTCAAATGTGATTCGATTATCTCAAATCCCTCTGTCTAGTTTACGCTCACAGTCAGACGGACAGTCGGGGGACGAACATGGCTAGAACGATTGCTCTATCAATGCTGATCAAGAATATATATATATATTTTATAATCTCCGATCACTCCTCCTGGGTGTTACAAAAGGTCGCACAAACTCAATATACCCTCGGTGAATGGTGTAACCTATTTTATGCCTAGGAGTATATTATGTCGACGAATCTTTTGCCTTCTTAATAAGGAACCATGCGTATATTTTCCAACTACCTATGGTATATATGTATACTATTTATTATAACTTGATTTATTAGCACAATTATTTATGAAATTTCTTATATAGAAGTAACATACTTCTCATATTATGTGGAAAATTATTCTTACCTTTGATTATATATTTCCGATTTCTAATGAGAAATTAAATTAAATATACGATCGACGCTTAGAAAATGTATTTCAATACTGAATTTTATTCTATTCCAAAATCGAAGATTCAGTTATTAATATGTAGTTACATATGTATACTACGATTGAATCGAGTTGTATTTTTACAAAGTAATTTCGAATTTCCCTTGAACGAGTAACTGCTAAGTAACTGCTAAATAGAATTTCCATATGGAGAGAACAATTTGGTCAAGATTAAGATTTTATACATTTAGTTATCTCTGGATGTTGATGGTCCATCACATGTCTGCAACTTTTTGATAACACTAGCACGATTTAGTTGCTGTGATAGTCGCCTTCTTTTGACCAATTCAACATTTCTTTAATTTCAGTGAAATTCATCAATTGGCCAAGAAGTGTCGTGTAAGTTCACATTAACCATATGCTGATTGTACTGTGCGATTATTTTTTTACACTGCTTTTTTTTACACTGATTTCTGAGGAAAAAAGTGTCTATCAATAAGATTGTTGTAAATGTAAGGTTTCTCAGTGTGAAAATTTGACATGTTGGATGACAAATACATACCGTGTGAAACCAGCTTTAATGAATTCACATAAACTGTTTGCATGAAATTTTATTATTTATTTCTATTGGATGTCCCACGCCCATTTGCCAATCACTCTCATAATATCAATACATAACAGTTATAAGCTTTTCACAGAAAACGTCTTAGTATAATTATTATTCCTTAACTAATATTATATTTGTATTACGAAACGATAGCTAAATCTGAAAGTTTTCTGAAAGCTTTTAAAAAAAATAAAAAAGTATAGCAGTCACATTGTGTTCAACCATTGCCACTTTTTTATAAAATATTAATACCCTGGCAGTTTGGGAGTCATTGAAAACAAAGTCAGCGCAATCAGTCATCGCAAAACATAACATAGCAATTTCCCAAAAAAAAACATTTTAGACAAACACGCCAATTTTTGCCGCTAAATTTTGCACATTATTAAAATTTGATAAGTGTTAATTAGAATTATAAAATTAGTTATGAATTGTACACGACTTTGGTAAATATTTGATCCTATATTTCGAAATATTTTTTTTGATTAAATATATCTCTTTTTTTTGAAAAAATAGTTCGCCGCTGACGCCGAACGCCGTGGTTGGAAGAAGTCTTGACATTCGCTTGCAGGCAGAGCAGGCTAAAAACCATCTAATATGGGGCACCTTGAACATTATAGTGCTTGCTATACTTATGTTTGACATATCCATGAAATGTTCATTCGTGTTCTCATTTTGGTATATATTGCAGTATGCAGCGGCAGGCGTTGTAGGTCTCACTGCGGCAGCATACTTCTCCAAATATTTTTTGTATTTGTTCCGCGCCGAACAGGTTTATGGCACGGAGGTCCAAAAAAATTTGCTCCAATTCGATGATAATGGTGAGAAAAAAATATAATACAAACCATTCCGTTTTTCATGGCATACATCTTAATTGCAGATAATTCCTTTGTTACTGAATCTCCAGTAAAGAAAAAGTTTGAGCCAAAACAACCGCTACCAGTCAATCATACAATACTTAGCTGGCATTCATCGTTTAATGACTGTAAGTGAGCTCGCTTTTGTTCTATAAAATTGTCATTGATTGAATTTATTCCAATTAAAGCACGTATGAATTGGAGTTATAATCGAAACTCACCGCCGCGTCAAAGTCTCAGTCCAACACAGCAACAGGTGCACAATGTTTCATGGAATTCATCACTTAATTATTCCTTGGATGCTAGTGGAAACACTTCTTTTGCGTCGCCATATTCTCAATGTACGCGTGATGATTTTATCAAAGATAAGCGTAGTCTGCAAGCTTATTTACTGTATGTACAAAAGATTGGTAATTAATTAGATTTGTGCTCCAATTTTAATACATTTTACTTGCAGTGAGGTATCTGAACGTGAACACAATGTTGCCGAAGTCCATGACAAGCATCCAATACAAGAAACTGGTTCAAGTAATTCATTCTGGAACTACTATAGTACAGCTGCTAATCTGTTGAAGACTAGCATTTACCAGTTGGCACCATTAACACGTAAGTGCGGCCCACTAACAACTAAAACTTTTTCACTTAATAAATTCGTTTCATATACCAGCATCCACTACGCAAAACAAACAAACCGCACATGATGAAAGTGGTGTATTGAATATTATTGATAGCAATTCAGAAGTAATTAAACGTATTTCGACCGAGAAACTATCACAATATGTTGCCAATTTACGAGGTGTAAGTATGCATTTAAAATTTGTTTATTAGACAAGTATTTTATTGGGAATATTTGCACAATAACAGTGGATTTCAACAACCATACTACAACGTTTGGCACGAGAGATTGATAATGTGAATGCATCATTTCGGCAGCGCGGTTTCATCGATATGCAAATTGGTAGCATTGGTTTAGAGCGTCTACGAAAGACTGCAGAAAATCAACCATTCGTAAACCATCACATGCCAATGTTGCCGCTACTTTTACCATTTTTAGAATTGTCAATCAATCAAGAGTATTTAGTGCAACGCATCAAAGATTTGGCTAAAGGTTTTTGCATTGCCGATTATTGTTGGAATGCAGGTGCGCCATTTAATGGACAAAAATGGGGTGAACATTTACCTTCTGATTCTGCGGTAAATTTAAATTTGTATAAACAATTTATAAAACTTAGAAAATTGAAATAACGTACGTTTCTATATTTTTTTAGATTATATTTCATGTCTTCTGTGTCTATTTGGACAGTCAATTGATGCCGTTGCCACAAAGCAGCGGTCGTCCATTCTTCTCACGCTATGTACTAATACGTGAAGAGAAGCGCTCCACAAAAGATACGATCGCTGCTGTACACAATAAAGCTCATTGTGCCATACTCTGCACGAATCTAATGAAACCGAAATTTAACTTTATAAGTGACAAAGAGTTGCACAATTGCGCCTACGATCGTAACAATCTGTTCTATGTTATTATACAGTTCTTGATTTATATGCGTTCGCATCAAGAGAGCGCTTTAGAAGGTGTTAATCTTGGCAAGAGTGGCATTAATATAATGTGTGTCATTGAAGACTGAACTATCATCATTTTAACA
>JAWNPW010000577.1:0-15207 GCA_035078745.1 Diastata ussurica
CTTTGGACTGCTGCTGAGTCATCGTCTTCATCGTCATCATCTGCTAGCAGTGCATATTTGTTTGTTGTGTTTGGTTTGCTAAGCCAATATTCATTTAACGTTGTTTGAGTTCTGTTCTTTTGTTTTTTGTTTCTGTTAGTTTGTTCGGTTTTTTTGTCCGGTGATTGTGTTGTACTGTTTCTCTTTAGTGTTTGTTGTTCAGTATTTCGGTTCATGTTATTGTTGTTTAATATTTGTACTTGCGTGGTTGTTGAATTTGCTGTGTTTGATGACGGGATCGATGATGTGATTGGTGTAACGAATGAGTTGGTTGTTGTTGTTTTTTAAGCTGTTGTGTGCGATGACGAAATCGATGTTGTAATTGGTGTTGCGGTTGTGTAGACTGTAGTTGTTACTGTTGATGATGCGGTGGTTGTTAAGTACGAGCTTTGTGTTGTGTATGTTGTTGTAGATGTTGTTGTTGGTGTATTCGGTAGTAACGGAGTTGTTGGTGAAGCGCATTGTGCACTCCACGATAGAACAGAGCTATTGTCTGAGTTGTTGGTAATTACAGACGGTGAGCAAGATTTTGCTCTGCGCTCTATAGTTGGAAGAGACAAGTTGGAGTTGTCGTTCGGTTTTGTTGAGACGAACGAAAAATATGCATTTCTCGCTGTTTTCGATGTTGTTTGCTGAGCGTGGGATGCGCTCATATTTGTTTTTGTTGTGCTTTTTTTTTTTTTTTTCTTTTCTTGGTTTTCTTTTTTTAGTATTTTACAATTGTTCAAAATGAGTACGAAATAACACGTCCTCACTGTAACACGATTGAACTGTGACTGTAATTGAACATTATCATATTCTGTTGAAAGGTCGTGACTTTTCGATAGAAACCACAAGCCGCTCACTTTTGCTATCGCGCAAAAAAACGAAAAATCTCCGCTGCGATAAATCCGCCACTTGTACTACATCAGTTAATTTTCAACGGATATTGTATCTTTGTCGGGTGCTACCAATACTACAGGCTATACATTGTCGCCTGTTAGCGCTTTGAATATCCACGCCGATCCTGCAATCGACTATGAAGAGCTAGCACGTCAGCAAGAAACTTACGAGGAACAATGCACTGCGACGGACAACAATTACGCTTGTACAAACCAATTCACAAATTTTCTGCAACGTATGAGGACCGTACATTCTTAACGCATTCTGGAAAACAATAATAAAATCAAAGTTGCATAACGTAAGCCACGATGGGAAAAGAGTAAATTCCTATTTAATCCAGTAACGCTTTGTATGGAAATTCATGGAGCATGACATAGCTAACTTTTTGCAGCCTCGTTTGTCTTGCCAGCGAGCAAAAGTAAGTAAACACACTGCAGCACCTCTATACAAGTATCTTTTACCTAGAGAACGTTTTCGTTAAGGGATATGAACGCTGAAAGTGTGGGACTAGCTTTGATCGATGGTTGGATCATATATTTCGGTATCCAACTGCGTATAACAACCGACCAAGGACGACAATTTGTATCCAATTTGTTCAAAGAATTGTCTTCCCCAGTTGGTATCACGCATTCGCGCACTACAGCTGGAGCAATTGAAACGTTTGATCGCACGCTTAAAGCCGCCATAATGTGCACGAACTCTGAGAATCGATAGTTTTACTTGGACCACGATAAACCTACATATATACGGCCATAAATGCTCCAGCACAACTTGTTTCCGGAAATACGCTCTGACTCACCGGTAAAATAATACATTATTCAAAAAATACAGCACAATCCGATAAGAGATGCAACCCAAAACTACTGCACATCATTTCAAACACAAAATTTTCGTTCATCGATAGCGATTCTTACAGTTTGTTCGCAATAATGCTGTCAAACCAGCACTCATCAATCTATCTATCAATTAACTGAAACCTGCATTCTGAACAAACAATTTGGCAATCGAAGATGAGAAGCAATTACAGAAAATTCGAGTGAAGCAGACATTCAAGATAACTCATCGCCGGTATGTAAGATTTTCAAAATAAAAGTTTTGAGGACAATAAAGATAACTGTAGTGTATAGTAGGCATATGACTATTTTGGAAGACCATATTAATATGGTACCACAAGATAAAATACGTTTTAAAAATAATATTACAGTTCTTCGTAATAATAAAATTGTAATATTTTTGCAAAATAACTTTCAAAATAGTCGTTTTAGTCAGGTGAAATGTTCAAGTGACCCCTATATTTTTGAAATGTGCAACTTTTTTCATATGACATGAAACTCTATCTATTCAATACTGCCCACATCCAACATACAGTAAACATCTTTTATTACTTTTTTAAAACTAATTTGTTCTAAGTAAAAAACTTCAAATTCAAAGTGCGAGATGTTTTACATAACGAAAATATATCCTGGATAACTTTTGTGGCGCGTTCTGGGCTTTTTTCTTTTACTTTCATCTCTCTGTTGTATCTGGCGAAATTAATCGACGATTTATTTTATCTTTTTTCCAATTGTTGTAAACTGTTTTAAAGATTTGTTACGCCAGTTGGCGAGAATCCGGGCAGAACACACAACAATTGAAAACACACAACTTTTAAGAGCAAACTATTTTCACTTTATTATCAACTTTAGTAATTTTTAGTTATTTTGTTAAGTTAATAAAAGCGTGACGATCTTAGAGAGACAGTCAGTGAGTAAGTTAGGGAGCTTCAAAACAATTCGTATGCGTGGTTCAACTCGGACTGACTAATCGTATGATGCTCAAATTATATGTTGGTCCATGACCTTCATTTGACATATTTTGCAAATAGTTATATTTAAGTAAATAAGAAATAATGCAGTAAATAAAAAAATAACAATAGTAACGTGAAGCGGTACAAATTGATTGAAACTAAAAAGAGAATTAATATGAGTTAATATAAATCAAGAGAATTAATGTGAGAAACAATGACTACAACTTATCAGTTATAGCGACGGCGGGAACATTCCCCCTCCAGCAAGGGAATCAGGGGATGATGAGCTTGCCTGCGTATCAATACCGACGTCGAGTATCGCGATCTTCGATATAGGTCTTTCTAGAATGCCGGTTGATGTCTTGACCCGAGCTCGGCATACTTGTCCATCCTTAGCTAGCGTTATGCTCACTGTAATACCCTTTGGCCAACAGTTTTTAGATAGTGCATCGTCCGTTATAATGACGACGTCTCCAACTTTAGCTGGTGCTCGCTTATGAAACCATTTTCCTCTGCGAAGCAAGATCGGTGCGTACTCTTTTAACCATCTGCGCCAAAATTGATTAGCGAATTGCTGAGTCTGTCGCCGCATTTGTCGAACATCACCATCAGTGTCGGCAATTGGTTTATAACCAGAAGATGATCCAAACAGTAGATGATTGGGCGTGAGAGCTTCATCGCCGCAATGTTCAAGTGATACGAACGTTAAGGGACGCGCATTGATGATGAACTCAATTTCGCAGAGAGCACTTCGTAAGCTTTCATCATTAAATTTGGTGCTTGGGCATATGGCGTAAAGCACTGTCTTGACAGATCGCACAAGCCGTTCCCACGCTCCCCCCATATGTCGTGCAGCGGGTGGGTTAAACCTCCATGAGATATCATCGAAAGCCGAACAAGCGTCCGGAAATTTAATTTTCGCTATCTCTTCAAGAAGTACCTTTTCGGCGGACCTGAAATTTGTCCCATTGTCGGTGTATATTTCTCTCGGCGTGCCGCGTCGACTGCTGAAGTTACGAATACACATGATACATGAGCTGGTGTCAAGGCTATGAGCCACTTCAACGTGTATTGCTCGAATGGTCAGGCATGTAAATATTACACCCCAACGTTTCTCTTTTCGCCTGCCGACAGTGACAAATAGTGGACCGAAGAAATCGATTCCCACATATGAAAATGGGCGTTGCCACTTTGCTAGTCTGGATGCGGGGAGTGGTGCCATTTGAGGCACGATCGGTGCTGCTGATTTATTTTTGCAATGCTGGCATTGCCCTCGCATCTTCTTGTATAATACTCTCAGGCGTGGAATGTAAAATTTGGATCTTATATCGTTGATCGTGGCTTCATGAAAACAGTGATAAGATCGCTCGTGGTAGTATCGTATTATTAACAATGTGATGCGATGATTATAAGGCAAGATGACTGGATTTTAACAATTCAAAAATTCAGTCCTTCCACGTGCACGTAGTAGACCATGTTCATCCAAATATACATTCATCGCTACCAATTTGCTGCTGGTGCGTATATTTCTATGAGCCATGAGGTCGTTGATTTCGTCTTGATATTCGCTATATTGTGCTTGCTAAATCAGTGTGCGTTTCGCTTTCTGGTACATCTCGAAGGTGACGCAATAAGGCAGCGGCAAGTTATCTACTGAAGTACGTAGTCGCTGCATATACAACAAAAATGTTGCCGTAGCTCTATATAAGCGTCTCCAGGAGGAAAAGTATTCAGCGTTGATATCAATGATACGTTTGTGCGCTCTTTCAATATGCAGTACATGATGTCGTAGCTCAACATCATCATACGATGTGGTTATTTCCGTATTTGTTGGCCACATCTCCTTTTGTTCATGCAGAAATGTTGGTGCGTCAAACCACAGCTGTGTGTTGACCGTATTTACCTTGGTCGCTAAATCGGCTGGATTCAGCTTCGATGGAACCCATCGCCATTGTGTAGCATTAGTTGATTCTAGTATCTCACCTACACGATGCATTACGAAAGGTTTGAACCCACTTGGATCCATAGATAGCCATTTCAAAACTACCCTTGAATCAGTCCACCAGAATTGCTTTATTATGCGGAGTCGACTGGATTCAAGTACTTTTGCTGCTAGCCGAACTCCAATGACTGCTACCTGCAGCTCCAAACGTGGTATAGAGGAGGGCTTTAACGGAGCTACCTTCGATTTAGCTGCGACGAGGCTTGTGGAAAATTCAGCACCATTCTGGATTCGTAAATAGCAGACAGCAGCGTATGAAAATTCGCCCGCATCTACGAATGTATGTAGTTCAACGTTGGTAGTCGATTTCAGCAATGGTGAGTAGCAGCGTTGAATATTCACAGCTGCTATTTTCATCATCGTTGACGTCCATTGGCGCCACTTGCGATGCAATGCGTCTGTCAAGTCCTCGTCCCACTTGAGTTTACTGCGCCATATTTCTTTCAGTAGAATCTTCAATCCAATAGTGTAGGGAGATAGAAACCCGAGTGGGTCAAAAATTGACATAAGTACCTATAGCACCTCCATTTTACTCGGTACCACTTCGTTGCTGAACACTTGCCGACGCAGTCTTGCAAATCTGAAATTAAACTGAAAAGTGTCGTTATTCGGATCCCAATTCATACCTAGTATTTTTTCGGTGGATCCGAGATTAACAATTTTTTGATCGCTGACGGGGTCACCACACAATTGGCGGCGAACGAGTTCAGAATTTGTCGCCCAGTTTCTCATATGGAAGCCTGCTGCAGCATGAATATTTTTTACTTGTAGAGCTAGTTGCAGTGCTTTTTCTTCCATATCGACACTGTCAATGTAGTCGTCCATATAGTGATAACGCTTGATGGCTTCAACCGCTCATGGATATATAGCTTTGTAATCGTCGGTATTTTTGTTGCATACAAAATGTGCAATGCATGGTGCACAACAAATACCAAATGATAACGCCTGCATCACGTAAACACTAGGCACCTCAGTTTGAAC
Source organism: Diastata ussurica (assembly GCA_035078745.1). Taxonomy (NCBI): domain Eukaryota; kingdom Metazoa; phylum Arthropoda; class Insecta; order Diptera; family Diastatidae; genus Diastata; species Diastata ussurica. The sequence goes on from JAWNPW010000577.1 coordinate 5,691, forward strand.
GCCTTTGTCATACCACAAAAAACGCTGAACATGCATGTCCTGTTCCCTCATATTTATCTGATGGAACATTTCGGCGATATCGCCGCACACTGCAACTTGTCCCACACGAAATCCCAGCAACATATTAAAGAGTGAGGTGAACAAATCAGGTCCACTCATAACGAAATCGTTCAACGACATCCCGTTTGATTTCGCCGCTGCATCCCATACTAAACGTACCTTGGTCGGCTTGTTTGGATTTACAGCTATGAACGTAGATAGATACCAGATGCGTGATGCTGAGGACTTAACTTCTTCGGCTGATAATCTCTTCGCGTAACCTTTCGCTACCAACTTGTCGATTTCGCTTTGCATCATTCTGTACAGTTCTTGATTTTTCGCAAATTTTCGCTGCAAACATTTTAAGCGATTGAGGGCAGTGAAGTAACTTTCAGGCAGCTGTTGGTTTTCGTTCTTCCATAACAGACCAATTTCATAGCGCCCGGTCTTCTTCACACAGGTGTTTTCTAAAATCTGGATCGCCTTTTTATCGTTATCAGATGTGAAAGTTCTCTCAATCGGCGCCTCGAGCGTGAAGTATTTTTTGACCAATTCAAGCATCTCATTATCGTGTTGACGTTCACATTCACATGTATGAACATTTAGAGGACACATAGGTGTGGCCTTTACACTGCACCCTTGAAGAGCCCAACCAAGACGCGTTTTTGTTGCTATAGGTTGATTGCGGCGTCCTTCCCGCACCCTTAGTGGCACTGCCAGCTTCCAATTGTTAGCGCCGATAAGTATAGTTGGCCTTGCGTTGGTATATGATCTTGCAGGAACTCCTGATAGGTAAGTGTGACGTTTTACCATATCATCCATATTGATCGATTGTGTCGGTAGACCCAGTCCTTGAACGGTGCGCACTTCGTTCAACATAAATCGGTTGCCGTTTTCGATGTTCGAGATTTGTAACGATAGTTTGAATGAATCTTTCTCGTTACGCGTAGTATCGCCTGTCCAAAGTAAGCAGAGTGACTCTTTCTGTCCAATCATACCCAAACTGTTGAACAATTCTTTTTCCATCAATGTCACGAATGAGCTTTCATCAAGAAACGCAAACGTGTCCCGTGACTCAGACTTGTAATGAACACGAATTGGTATTATTCGCAACATTGGCCCTTCTTGGCCTGTCGTATTGTGCGTGTTCACTGCTTCGTTTTGGTCAGGATATGTGCTGAATGCATTTGAAGAGGTACTCACGTTGACGTTAATATTCGCTTTGTGTAGCAGCTTATGGTGCTTTGCGGTGCAGCCTTGAATACCACACTTTTTCTTCATATGACGCTTTCCACGATGCGCATTTAAACAATGTCGACACAAATTATTGGTTTTCACTACATCCCACTTACTATCGAGAGGGAGTTTTTTGAATTCTTGACACGCCTGTATTTTATGGGAGCTACCTTTGCAGTGTGTACATGGCCATGACGTAGTCGGTGTAATTTGCGAATGCATATCAATGCAATCATTGATGCTTTCAGCTTACCAGCGATCGGTGACACCACTTGGCTGGCGGCGGCTGCTAAATTATATATGCAGTCACTGAACGCTTTCAACGCTGGTATCGTCTCATCTTTAGTATGCATAGCCCAGCTGAGCTTGTGTTGATTAGACAATTTGTCGATGAACTCCTTCACCAGCAGTGGAATGTGTAAGTGCGCTGTTAAGTTGCACGCTTCGATAGTTGAGCATATGTTTCGTACCATTAGTGCGTACTCTATCAAGTTGTCGAGTCTGTCTTTTGATGGCGCTGCTTTCCTTGCTTTATCGATTAAACTTTCCAGTATGTGTTCAGGCCGTCCGAAGCACATCTCAAGTGTTTCGATAATTTCATTTACCATCGACGGTAAATACAATTTACATTTCACCATTTCGCGGGCTCTGCCACGAAGACACTGCTGCAAACGCATTAAATTCTCCGCGTTGGAATAGACGGCAATTCTTGTGCTATTTTTGAAGTTGCTTATAAATAGTGGCCACTCTTCTGGGTCAAATTTTGTCAAATTGTGAGGAATTAATTGCCTTGCCGATAGTCGCGCAGTCGTTGGCGAAAATGTCGCAAATGGCATTGAAGAATAATTGTTACGTTCTACGCCGACGCTACCACCATCCATCTGTGAATTACCTGCAAATGGCATTGAGACATTGTTATTATTCCTTTCATGCACGCTGTTACCATCCATTTGCGCAAGAATTTTATATTTTTCTTCCAAATATTGTTTTTGCAGATCACGTTCTTCTTCTAGCATTCACAATTGTAACTCGCGTTTTTTTGACAAATTATCATTTGCCAACATTCGGTGTTTCATTCCATTTTGTTCCGATGCTGCCTGACCATACGATATGTTCGGAAATTGATGTAATTGAGAATTTGACCAATTACTGATGGCTTTTAAATTCCAATTTATGTTGCGATGCCGTACATGCGTACGTTCACCTGATGCTGTCGTTCCGATATATGCTGTTGATGCTGCTAGCGGTGCTGCTGCTGTTGTAGTTGATACTTCAGTTATAGAGTTATAGAGACATCTGCAGTTTGCCGCTCACCGATTACCTTCTGGTGCTGAAGGTGCTGAAGCAATATTGCTTTGCCCCGGCAGTATTCTGATTTTGATTACTTTGCTCCTGACCGCACATGTTGCATTTCCAATTCTTGTTTGGAATATCGCTCGTCATTCCGATGCACACCAAATGAAAACGCTTTTCGCACACATTACACTTCACCATGCGATCGGTGTCTGCCAGATTGCACACTGGACAATAGTGATCTTTCGATTCATCTGGCATTCTCGCATACATTACTCTGGCGCTTTATGGCGAATTTAATTGACGATTTATTTTATCTTTTTTCCAATTGTTGTAAACTGTTTTAAAGATTTGTTACGCCAGTTGGCGCGAATCCGGGCAGAACACACAACAATTGAAAACACACAACTTTTAAGAGCAAACTATTTTCACTTTATTATCAACTTTAGTAATTTTTAGTTATTTTGTTAAGTTAATAATAGCGTGACGATCTTAGAGAGACAGGCAGTGAGTAAGTTAGGGAGCTTCAAAACAATTTGTATGCGTGGCTCAACTCGGACTGACTAATCGTATGATGCTCAAATTATATGTTGGTCCATGACCTTCATTTGACATATTTTGCAAACAGTTATTTTTAAGTAAATAAGAAATAATGCAGTAAATAAAACAATAACAATAGTAACGTGAAGCGGTACAAATTGAGTGAAACTAAAAAGAGAATTAATATGAGTTGATATAAATCAAGAGAATTAATATGAGAAACAATGACTACAACTTATCAATTATAGCGACTGCGGTAACAATTACTTTGTTGCAGGTTTGAAATAGCTGATTCTTCAAGTAGCCAGTGAGATGAGAGATCCCTCGAAAGTTGAAAAATTATTTTTATGAAAACATTGATTAGAAAACCCAATATCGTACCATGTGCCACATATAAATTTGCAAATTGGGAGTTGTTCAATTCGGTATTTTGGAATAAGAAGGAAAGTCAAAATAGCAAATATGGCTCTAGAATTCCAGCGAGCATTGCTTATCGAAGGCAAAGGTTTGAAATTTCTAAATCAAAGCCATTTAACTTTACTTAACTAAATTTTTATAAATTTTGTATGGGAAGTGATCTTGAATGACAAGTTAGAGCTTTGTGTTGTATTGAAGAAACATAGCTGACAAGAAAATATTGATGGTTTGTCATAGTCACTAACACTCTAATACATAACGCTAACCCAAAAATTGTAAAAAACTATTTTCGAAAAAATCAACTTTTGTACCGAAACCTGTGAAAAACGTGAAATAGAGCTTTGGCGTCTATGAATGAAATTTGTATTTTGAAAAAATAATAGGGGTCACCAAACATTCGACTAACATAAGATAACTAATTTTAAAACTATTTCACAAAAACCCCGAAATTCATCAAAAACTTTATTGGGGTTGGTTTTTAGGTTTTTATCACAAAATTACCCGAAAATGTTTCTCATATTATTTTTTTAACGTATTCTATCTTGTGGTACCATGTAAATATGGTCTTCCAAAATAGTCATATGCCTACTGTATAGTCATTTCAACAAACATTTATCGATATGTGACTACGACTAGAAAAGTAAGTTTTAAGTTTTTCTCTTTCGCCTCGTATCATTGACTCGACTACAGACATCATCCTAAAATAACAAATTATAAGTAAGAACCAGTTGTTATCCTAAGTTATTGACGACTAAAAATAAATCAATTTGTATGAAACTCTACACGTTCAATCGTATCGAGCCATAATTGCCAAAATATCTTAAGTCATAAAAATTTAATTTTTCAGGAGAAGGTTTTTATACCATTCACCAAAGGTCCAAAGGTGAAAATGGTATATTAACTTTTAATACGATGGTATGTAACGCTTTAAAGGAAGCATCGGAGACCTCATAAAGTATATATATTTCTGATCAGCATCGATACAGAAATTGATGTCAGTATATGGAAAACTTTTTTGTTTATGAAGACATTTCGATGGAATTTCGTATTTAAGCTTTTATTATCATTTTCATATCGCCATACAAAATGGCTATATCAAATGCGTTCTTCTTTTTCTTTATTCGAAAATTTACAAAAATAGTTATTTCTCCGACTAACTGTCCGATTGACTTGAAACTTCAGGATATGGTGGTATTGAAAATTTTTAAAATATTTTACTGAAAATATAGAAATTTTTTTGTGAAAATTCTGAAAAATTTTCAACTTTTTTTAAAAATTTTAATTTAGCTTTTTCGTGAAAAATGTTCAACATTTTTTTGAAACATTTCCAACTATTTTTTTGAAAATCGACGATGATTCCAAAATTATTTCGGCTTTATCGATAACCGTTCAAATTCACACAAATGGGCACAAATGAAGCTCACTCGAAAGGTCTTCGGATTTGCATCATTTGTTTTTTTGGAAATTCGTCTTTAACGCGAATTTTTGTAATTTTAGGGCCATTTTTTTTTTTTTGCGGATTTTTTTTTGGCGATTTTTGATTATATAATTCAAATAACTTCGCTATTATTGATCTGATCTTCGTTCCCACGGCATTTTTCGAAAGGTGTTGACAATTACTTTTGATTCTTGTAAACACTGCGACATATTTCTGTCGGTTAAGTTAAAAAACTTCATTGCTTAGTAATATACATATATGCACATTATTTTTTTAAATTTATTTCAAACATTTCAACAACTTAAAAGTTTATAAATTAATTATTGAAAAAAAAAAAAAAATTGCAGAGTCGAAACTTAATTTAAGTGAGATCACACGGTAATAAAATTTGTAAACAAAGTATGTAAGTGACACTCGAATTATTTTTGTTTTGGCCTTATCTTCTTAACGGTAAATTGGGCAGCGATGATGTATTTTTGAATATTTTTATAGATGATGGGTATGTTGTTTTGTTATCGATTTTCATCAAAAAACCTAAATCGAAAATTTTGTCACTTGAGTTATTTTTGCGGATAGGGCTCCATATTTTACCGAGTTTGACAATTTTCTTTGATATTTAATAATTTTTGCGGGATGCTAAAGTTTAAAAGTTTTCTAATTCCATGAAGAGTTGTATACTTACATAGTGGCAGCAACTGCTGGTGGAAATTGGCTTATTAGTTGCGGCATGCAATCAGCTTGTGATTGGACATCATTGACAACTGAAATTTGTTGTTTTTGCATTTGTGCAGCATTCACAATATGTAGATATTGTTGTTGACGTTGCTGATTTAGTTGTTGTTGTTGCTGGTAATCATTAATCACCATTTGATTATAATCGTTTTCATCGCAATCATCGACATGCTCCTGCGCATCATCACCATTGCCTATATCAGCGGCATCTTCATTGGCACCGACATCATCAACGCCATCGCGTCTTACGAGATGATGATGTTTTTGTTGGTTCAGCTGTTCTGCATATTGCTCATCATCATCGCCAGAGACAAGGGCGTCGACAGCTTCATGTTGGGTCTCAAAAATATGCTCATCATCGCTACCCAATTTTTCTTCTTTTATAACTGTTTCATCGTGTACAAATTGCTGTTTTTGTTGTTGTTGTAGCTGAAATCTTTGGACATATTGTTGCTGTTGTTCACTCATTTCTGTATCCGAGAATGTAGATGCATATTTTTGTTGTTGGTACTGCTTAACTAATAATTCCAGTTGTTGTTGCTGCTGCTGTTGTACTTTTTGTTGCTGCTCATCAACATTTTGATCTATAACACGCTCGTGCAAACTAACACCATTCACCAGACTTTTTCTCAAGCGCCAAGCAAAAGTTCGCGATATATTCAGTTCATTCGCGATGACAGTTGTTGTTGCCTCACGTAATATCAGCTGCTTGGCTAAGGCGATTTTCTTGACATCTAATTTGATGCGACTACGTCCCTTGCGCTTATTTGTCATCACCAATCTGGTTAGTCAAAATAAAAAAGCAGTAAAATTAAGTATATCTTGTTTGGGAAAAAGAGAAAGAATAGTTTCGAAACATTCTTATTTTACTCACTTGCGATTATTCAAATAAATAGCATTCTCCAGTTTGCGCCCACCGATTTTTTTCGGAAAATTATTATATTGCACAATATTCTGTTTAAAAAGTTGCTGTAGTGGCCTGCAAGCAGAGAAGATAATGAAAACAAAACCTCAATTGAGTAAAATATCGAAATCAATGAATGAAAAAATTCAGTGCCCCGCAACTTACATTTTAGCAGCACGTGATGGACAACCGGTGCGTTTATGCCAGCCGAGGTGATGACCAGTTGGAAATAATACATTACAGTCGGAGCATTGCATCGGACGTCTAAGCAACGTAAAATAAATGTAAATAGAGTAGGAAAATAATATACGTACAAGTCGACCGCTTGTTCCATCGCTCCCAACATTATTCAATCCCAAAAAACATTTAATTTGGATATTTGTGCGAAAATGTGACGTTTCACACACGTCACGTGAATTCTAGCTCGCAAAGTGGGCGTTTATTATTATTGCGTGTGACCAAAGAGAATGAACATTTTTTTTAGACTGTTTGATTGAGTGAAGCGAAGGAACGATTTTTTATAAGGATTTTCTTGTAATAAAAGTGATAGTTTGTACAAAAATAGTTCTAATCTATTTTTCAATATAATGTAGGTGCTAAACAATTATTCTCAAAAATAATAAGAACTTATTCGACTATTAACAAGTATTGAAGCAATATAATAACTTCAACGTGCGCCTAAGCCTATATGTGACCGCGTCTGAGAAAACGGTGTTTATGACCAAAAAATCGATTTTGGTTTTTGACGGTCTCTTCTACTTTAAGGTCTTAAAAATACGATGCAATCAGTCCGGGTCAAAAAAATTTCATTTCTTTTAGCCAATTTAAAAAACAAATTTTTACTCCCACAAAATTTTTTCATGAAAATATGTTGTTTTAAGACGGTTTATGACTTTTCATGAAATTGAAGGTCCTAATAGTTTCATCCGATTAGTTTCCGGAGAAAAAATTATGTTTTTTGCAATTGTTTAAACAAATAAAAAAATTTTTTTTCTTCTTACTCTGGCAAAACTTTTTTATAAAAATATAGGTCTTTTTAAGAGAAATGTCATCCGCGATCTGATTGAGTACATCAATAATAGCCTGTGAATTATGGTATTGTTGTTAGTCCTGAATTTGCATAAAAAATTTCAGATCTCTAGCTCAATTAGAAATACTTTAAATTCGATTTGAAATTACAAGTATTTGACTTTTGCAACATAATTTGTTTATAACAATAGCAGCGATGCTTGGACACTTGTTTTATCATCAAAATCGTGTTCAGCGGAAAAATTTTATAAGAAACACCTATCTGGGTAAATGTTATATAAATGTGCAAGGTTTCCAGAAATCGAGGATACTTTAATGAAAAACTTTAAACGCATTTTACTAGAAAAGTTGATTTTGGTCGTAAACACCGTTTTCTCAGACGCGGTCACATATATCAATGGTCGACAAACTGATAAGTGAACAGAGCCAAATATTAATAGTACAACGATTTGGATTTATTTTGAGAGACATATTTTCTAAACTTACACTACTTCGCACAACATCTTTAAAAGAGATACAACTCGAAATTTGTAATTTTTCAGAAAACGCAAAAAACTGGAGTACGGTGCCCGTCGTAAAAAGAAGTTTTAACTGTTTTTTCGGCAACTTACAATAACAAAAACGATGTAGAATTTTGAACGGTGTGTCTGCCAAAGTTGTCTGCTTTTTGGTTGAATTTGCATTTTTTCAAATATTATTGATATAACATTATATTTATATAGAAATATATATAATTAATCATATTTAAAATTAAACAATATAAAATTAGAATTTTTAAATGAATCAATGTTTTTTAAAAAACATTTGAGAACAATCCATATAGAAATGTATAGTCAAATTGATGAGAAAGATCACAATATACACAACTTTATATCAATAGCATTTATTCTTTATTCAAAATAGAGTGTGTTTAGTGTTGAAAATAAATTTAAAATTCGGGTGCAAAGGTCGGTTTTCGCACAAATGAAATCGAAGATTGTTAATAACAAGAAGTTGTGCGAAGTAGTGTAAGTTTAGAAAATGTGTCACTCAAAATAAATTCCAATCGTTGTACTATTAATATTTGGCTCTGTACACTTATCAGTCCACCATTGGTATATAGGCTTAGGCGCACGTTGAAGTTATTATATTGCTACAATACTTGTTAATAGTCGAATAATACCGCTTCTAGTGTTGTGAATAACGCAAAAGTACAAATTTTGTACTTATTTTTTATATGAAGTTTTTGTTGTAATTGTCGATAATTTTTGGCTGTGTAGACCGCTTTAAAGCGGGCACGACATGGTCAAAATACATGAACAGCATGTATGTGTATCAGGGCGGGTCAAGTTTTTTTATCAAAAATCGTATAGTAAATTAAGAATCTACGGTCAATGCTAAGCAAAATTTCCGAAGCAAACATCAACTTAAAATGTGATTGGAGGTCGCGCCTACAACGATGAAAAATTGTAAGTAAATATTTGAAATTTTTAATTTTTCTAAACTTTAAACTGCTATAACTTTTACAAATAATTATTTATCATGATGACTTTTTTTTTAACTCGCTTAGAATCTAATTTCCTTAAAAATAGGTATATTTTTGATTACCGCTGCCGCTAGAAACCAGCTTTTCAACGCCTCGAATATATCATTCTCTTTTTATATATTCGATTATTTATTATTAAAAGAATAATTCATGGAAGACCCTAAGCAAAAGTGGCCAAGAAAATATGGGTATAATATGATGAAAAGGGTAACTGGAAATGATTATGAAAATTTGGCACTTCAGTCTCTTTGAATTTAAACAAAATTTACAAAATAGTTAAGGAATTTATTGTGATAACATAATCATAAATATTTTTCGGTTCAAAATATTGAAGTACCAATATTTAATTGTTAGCTAACATATT
>JAWNPW010000578.1:2595-13729 GCA_035078745.1 Diastata ussurica
ATCGTTCGAAATATTACTCACTCAACTTCTAATTACACGATTAAAAATGAACATGGCCGTGTTATAACGAAGAAAGTTGACGATCTAAACCGCATACTATTATATCACAATATTCAAGTGGACAATCCGGTGTTCGTTCTCAATCAGGATAGCGCTCGTGAATTTTTGAAAGAGTAATTATATATCTATATATTGATATTAAGATTTTCGTAGATTGAACGAATATTATTTATATGTTTTTGGGTGAGTGAAATGAAATTATAGCTTAAACTACAAATCACAGTTTACACTGCTTACGTATAAGCCAAATGTTAAATAAAAGATTTTTTCGCAGTAGTTCAAAGCTGTATATTCACTTCACACTCAAAAATTGCTAGTTTAATCTAACAATGTTCTTCATACCGTCAAATATACCGGTTAATTTTTAAATGCTTTATTTCAAATTTCAGTTTGGAACCAGTTAAAAACTATAAACTATTTCTTAAAGCAACACAGATCGATCTTATCATGGATAAACTAAACGATTGTTACCATCAAAATAAGGATCAAAAATATCGGTTGTCTTGTTTGCAAATTGTAAATTTATGATTATACCAGAAATTTACAAAAAATTTAAAACTTTTTATATATTTAGGAAATCAATAAAGATGTAGAAGATATCGCTGACTTGGAATCCAGACTTGAAATGATAAAATCAGTGGAAGATATAAAAGTAAAAGCTATTTGTTATTTGTCTTATTCAACGAAAGATAAAAATAATTTTTTCTCCATACAGAACATTTTAGCAAAAATGGAGCTTATGTTGATTTGGAGTCAAGTTGCGAAAAAAGAAAATGAATTGGAAAAGTTTCAACAAACTATATCTACAATTCATGAAAAAAAAGAGGAATTGCAGCGCAAAGCTGCAAATAAAGAATCTCAAGAAAAACAGTATTTAGATAAAATCAGGTAATATTTATTTTCATTGTAAGTTCTAATTTATTTTAAACTAAATAGGTTTGCTTAGCGATTAAATTTTATGATCGTAACTGATTCAATCACGAAATATATTATAATTTTAAATGAAATGATTCTTCAGACTCAAGATTTTATATGTATTTTAGAAAACATGAACAAGAAATTGAAGAAATTTCAATCAATTGCAAACGACAAAATGATTTGTGTAATGATGCCAAGAAAATATTAGATAGTTCAAATGAACGCTGCTTTGAAATTGAATCTTCAATAAATAGTTTGAAAAAACAAAAACTAAGTTTGGAAAATGAAATAATGGAGTTGAAAAAACATTTAAAAGAACAAGACGATAATCAACTTAAACAATTACGAGAACATAATGAAGAAACATTAAAAGAGCACCGCGAAACTATCAAAGGTACCATTGCTATAATTGAAAGTGCAAAACAGGATTTGAAAGTCATGTATGACAGCAAAACTCATAAGGAAGAGCAAATGAATGAAATCAAACACAATATGGATAAAAAGCGTTCAAATTTGCGTAAGTATAAAATTTCTTGATTATTATTTTTTCTTTTAATTATTGTGTAACTTCATCAGGTAGCTTAGAAGCTCAAATAAACGCGTTGAAATCTTCTAGAAAAAATCATCTATCAATATTTGGTGAAAGTGTAGCACTAGTTGCAACTGAGATCAATAAATACTATCAAGCCGGCAAATTTACAGAAATTCCTCGAGGACCTATTGGAAGCTATATTCAAGTACCGAATACGAAATTTCGCGATGTTATTGAACAGCAGCTCAGTACACTATTAACAGCTTATGTTGTTAGCAACAGCAATGATCGGAAGGTTTTGGAAGCGATAATAAAAAAAAACTGTCCAAATTATAATCCAACAATTATTACCACAAAGTTTGTGAAGCAGGTGTGCAAAAATGATCTTTTAGTAGAGTTCACGTTCATCAATGCAATTGTTAAATCGTTTATAGGTATATGACGTCCAAAAAGGGTGCGTCAATCCTCCATCAAATACACGTCTCCTTATGCATGAAATTATGTGCAAGGATCCGGTTGTTATGAATATACTAATTGATCGATCTCAAGTGGAGACTATTTTGATTACCGAGTCAAAAACTATCGCAGAACACCTAACTGCTAACATCGAAAGTACACCCACAAATTTAACCAAAGTTGTAGTACCAAATTTTGGGCTGGAATATCATACCGAACCAAATTATAGTATGTATTCGATTCATATAAAACCTGCGCGTTTTATACAAGTTAATGTCGATGAACGTATTGTTCAAATGGAGACAGAAAAAATTGAATTACAAAAGCAAATAGATGCCCACGATATGGAATTGAAATTGATGTATCCGTCTATAAAAAGCGAAGCAAAACGTTTAGCCGATACAAGGAAATTAATCGACGAACATGAAATTAATAAACGTGAATTGCAAGAAAAAATTGAAGAATTAGAAAATTATGAATACCCAGAACATAATGATTTTGAAATATTGGTGAGTATGAAGTATTACCATTTGTTCATTGAATTTATTTCTTTCTATCTAATAACTAGAGTTATCGAGAAAGATTTGTAAAGTTTTGTATTAAAAAACAAAAAATGCGGATCGTTGATAGGGATGATATATATAAGATTTAAATTTTCAAAATTAATAAATATATTATATATTAAATTTTATTTTTTATAGAAAAAAGAATTAATTGATATGGAGGATAAACTTGAGAAAAAAACGGAATCATTAAATACCAAACTTACGGAAATGGTAGACGTTGAAAAACAGAAAAAAACAAGGAAAGAGGAAGTGAATATGCATAAAAATGTTCTAAGCGAAATGGAGGCACAAAACTCGTTACATCAGGTTTGTTTTACGATTTCATAGCATAGGAAGTATATTGGTTTATGCATAAATTATAAAAACACATTAATTTTTTAAAACTAGTCCAAAATTGAAGAAATGAGATTGGAAATCCGTAATATGGCTTATACGTTTCAAAAAAATGACAAAAAGTTGGAAGAAATCGAAGATTTACTGAAACAATATGAGGTGATATCATAAATAAAATAAAATTATTTTACTTGAAATAATAATTTTTTTGTAAAATAGCTGGAGCGTAATGAAATGTTAGAAATACTTAATGCTGAGATTAAAAACGCACAGAAAAAAGGAGAACGCTTAGATACCGATAAAGCTGAGGAAGAATTAAACGATGATATTAAAAAATACAAAGCTAAATTGAAACAACGCGCAGAAATAACAGATGATCCAGATGAGGTACGCCAACAGATTGAAGAAAAACGTCAACGCTTACATGATGAAAAAGAGAACTATAAAATAATCAAGACATCACTGGATATGGTATGTAATTAAACCCCCTTAATTATATATATTCTTGATCAGCATCACAGCAGAAATCTATCTAACAATGTACCCCGTCCCGCATTTTTAGAGCGATCGTGATGAAATTTTGTTCGCATTCTTCTAATTATCATAGACATCGTCGTCTAAATTCAGCGTAGAAAAAAGAAAAATATCTTTACAAGGAAAACATTTTTATTTCATCAAATTTTTGCTTGAATTAATTATCGATCAAATCCTTGTCAAAAATCAGCGAGAATGGACAAGAAAAACTTTTTTATTTCATGAACAATAAAAAAAATTTAAATAATTGTTTCAAATTTCACACATAGGATTTTATTACACTTATGTGGGATGGTATAGAAACTTCGGTGCACGCCGAAGATATTAAATATTTTGTCTCTACTGGTTTTTAAAACAGTTCATTGAATATCCTTATAAACGTAAGCAAGATATTTGTTGAATTGATCCGACATTTTAACTGACATTTAGTACAAATTGATTTTGAAATTATTAATCTATACATAATTTTCTTCCCTATCTATATAGTTACGTAAATCTTGGATGTTACGATACGATTTTATGAATCGTTTGAAACGTCACATGGTCTTGTTGCTACAATTTACATTCAACGTAAGTATTTTTTAATGAAGTATTTCATTTGCACACCAACTATTACTTCTGGAGTCGATGTAGCGGCCTACTTGATCCATAAATTTATTCAATTTTTTTTTATTAACTTTCTTTTAGCAATTGTTACGATTCCGTAATTATGTCGGTTCTATTGAAGTAAATCATAAAACGAAAACAATGGATATAACAGTTATCCCACGTGATAATCATTTGGACTCGGCTGTTTCCAGTACTCGTGCTCTGTCTGGCGGTGAACGGTCTTATTCTACAATTGCTTTTCTGTTAGCTCTTTGGTCCTGTGTTGATCATCCGTTCTATTTTCTTGATGAATACGATGTGTTCACTGTAATGTCTTATTAATATTTTATGTTTTATAAATTTTTCATGGAGTTTATTTACATAGGATGATGTGAATCGTGAATATATGACAAAATTATTAATTGGGGAAGGAAAACGTCGCCCACAACGTCAATATTCTTTCCTAACACCGCAGGATACTGCTATCGAACCAATGAATTTCATAAAAATCCACAAGTCAGTACAAATATCTTACATTGTAGATTAGTTATTGTACTGAATTTTTTGTTCTTGCAGGCTTGCTGATCCGAACAGACGTGATTAGCTACTCATATTTAAAACAAATTTGATTCCAATTGAAAAAACATCTTTATTTGAACTGTATTGAAATACAATCGTTTTTTAATAAAAATTTAATTTTTGATTTTGAATTTGAATTTTTATGGAACGCCGTCCTATTTGGTGAACATAAAAAAAATCGGGAACTTTATTTGTCACTTGTTGCTACAATTTACTTTCTAGAAAGAGTTCCCGAAGACGGTATATAGATTACAAATATAAATGTATTCTTGATTAGCACGAAAAGAGGTATCGTCCGCCAGTCCATGCGACCATAAACCAAAACTAAACGAAGGGGCTTGAGATAATCGACCGAAATTTGATATGTGCATACCATCCTGGTAAAATTCTCGGCAATAATAACAAAGTTCGATCACGTGTGACTGGCGAACTCTGGTTTGAAAATTACTCGATATATAAATTCAAAATATTTAAAAAAAAAACAAATTTTTTGTTTGTCTAAGCGACCAACAAAGGTTGGTGAACGTTAAGTTTGTCTACAGTGTAAACATATGGCTGTATGGTGTTTTTTCGCATTTTCATTTTCCAAAAAAACATCGCTATTCCGTGGCACAAAACAATTTAATGCCGTCATGCTTCTCAAAAGTTCAGTTTGCACTTACATATATGTCAATACATGTTTATACACAATACATACTCATATGTATAAGTATTGGCGTATATTTAATTTCTTTCCGAGTGATTTTATTTTTTTGTGACCCAGCAAACATAGAGTACGCCCTCGTTAATTTTTATACGATCAAGTCTTAGATGATTGATTTGATAATTCGATCAAAAGTTTTTATTGATTCGTCACACACGAAATGTCGTTACTCTAAATCTAATCATTCAAAAGTTTTTGCTATTGCCGTGCAAGTAAGAGTAGTCCGATCTTGACCAACTGCACTTGATGGTTAAATAAATTCGGAGATTGTGGCTATAAACATATTTGACACCATTTGTGTATATGTATATTTTATACTTATTGCCGAAACAAGATTTTCATGTTGAAATAACGAAGCTACTTTTAATTAACTAACAAGCTAATATTACAAATAAAGATTACGGAACTGAATAATTTTTTGCATTTTTCACAACTTACAGACATTTTATCGAACAAAAATGACATCTCAGATTTTTAGATAGTCTAGAACGCTATAACCGAAATTTTTGATGTCTCACTACAATTCTACTAGAATAGTGAAAATTGAAGCATAGATTCTAAATTCTTCTATGAGGAAAGCTCTTGATAATGGTATAGATTTGTACAAGCGCGTGTGATCCGCTCTTACAGCTGAAATATATTTGTGGCCATAAATGTTGTACTTACAAACTATTTTTTTTTTTTGAGTCGATTTACATATAATATTGACGATGAATCAATTGAGAATTCAATTATCAATTGTTACAAATTTTCGAACGAAAAGAAAAAAGTAATTGAAAATTTTTCAATTAGATTAGTAATCTAATGGAAATTATGTAAACCAGTTTTGTCCATTAGTTGAGTAATTGTCAAAAGTAATTGATTAGTTTTATATTTTCAAAGTATTTGATTACTTTTAACAGTTAGATTAGTAATTTAGTGGAAATTGTAATCTAATTGAGTTTATATTTAAAATTCTGCCCAGTTGGTGATACCTACAGAATGAGCTTACACTTGACATATGCAGAGTAATGCGGAAGTATTTCCATCATACTCTATACTATAAAGTCTATAGTTTGTAGACGTATACAGATCAAAATGGGTGAAAAACTATCAGTTATGATATGAAATTAGAGATATTACTACAGATAGTACTTATTTTGTCTAATACTTCCCTTTCTTGGTAATTTTGAAGTTGTAATATTTGAAAATAATTTTTTCTATGTGTATTAGATAATATTTAATAAAAAAATTCTTCAAAAAATGATATAATCAAATTAGTGTGGAGAAATTTATTCCATTAGATGAATGATTTAACATACAATTTTTATGTGTCATACGTGTATGAAGATTTTTGACAAATTGATATGCGGAGGCAAATGTTTACTGTGCAGCAATATTTGTGTATGATAAACGTATATGAAGATGCTTCACAAAACGTACTATAAAAACGCCGGCAAACTAGAACAACATTTAGTTCACTTCCAGTTTTGTTACATTACAGACAAATTCTTGGAGAGTAGCGTATTTCAAAAAGAACGTTTTTAAAAAATTCATTTGAAGAAATTAAACCAAATCTAAAGTGTTATATTCCAGAGAATACCAGTTTTTTTAAATTCAAAATTTCAATTTCAAACTCCAAAAGAAAATGGTAAGTTCGTGGAAAATCTATGGAAGTGTAAATCAAAATTATCTGTCTAGCGACATTATAATCTAATGTTTTTATAAGTGTACATGTTTTTCTAGCGGATTTTTTCCGAAAATGTACAGTGTTGAAAATTTTCTAGATCTGAAAATTTTATGGGATCAGTGTAACTATCTATTGCTTTTTATCTAGAAAATTTTTGAGGTTAAAAATACCACAAAAAGCAATATTTTGTTATGAAACTTTATAAATTAATTTCAATAGGTGTTATAAATTCTGGTGTTGAAGTCAATAGAAAATTGATCAGTAGGTAAGAGCTGAGTTTTTTTATACCATTCATCCAACAGGTGGAATATTATAATAACTGCTTAGAATTTTGTAACGCGTAGAAGGACAAGTGTGAGACCCCATAAGCAATATATTGTATTGCTTTTCAATTCAACCTTCTTTAATACATTGTTTTAATCGACTATAACTTTCTTTTTGGTTTTATTTTCAAATAGATTTTACAAATTTCAAAACTTGGGCCACTGGATTACAGACTAATGACCACTTATGTTTATTTGATATTGTTGTCAATGAATATTATTTTTAAGAAAATTTTTGTTTATAGTTATGTATATCTACATCTATCTATATACATCACTTTTTTTCGCATATCTGTTTATACTCCATATTTTCAAAGCATATTTTTACATCCGATTGAATTCTTCATTCAGTCGACTTCTGAGAGATTGCAATCTGTTCAATTGGAATTGGAAATATTTCAGATTTGAATTGAACTGTGTATAATTGTCTATAATTTGTTTGTTTTTCCAATTTTTAAGATTTTAGATTTTTCCCAAACACAAAATCTGGAGTTAGGATTCATAAATTAAAGTAATGATTCATAAATTAAATAAATGTTCAAAACTGAAGTAGATATAGTCAAAAATATTCGAAATTTAAATTTAATTTAAGAGCCGTTTAATCAATTTTTTTTTTTGGTGCGTAGCATACTTTTTTATTATTTTTTTTAAAAGCGCCATTGATATGGCGTCCAAAAAGCGCTATTGCACTTGAATCGATTAAAAATTTGCTGGTTTATTGTATAAATTTAAGTATAAGATTGACTAAAAAATTCTTTTTCAATGTTTTTCATTTGAAATATTAAATACCAAAATTCATATTTTTTATAGACCTAGAAGGTCCACCAATGTCTCGTCGAAAGTATTTTTCCGCTGTGACACTGTGTTATTGATCGATTTCACTTCCATAAATAAACTATAGTAGAAGAAGTAATCCATGTTTCGTGTGAAATTGTAAAGATATGAATGGAAAATTGTTTTAAAGATTCCAAAAAAAATTTTCAAAGTTATTTGGAGAAAGAAATTTTAAAATCAATTCCTTCCCTAACTTTTTTACCGTTCTTTACAGAAAATATATTTTGTTCTATTTTATTTGATTTGAAAAAAGCACTTAATATAAACTATTGACAAAGTTGAAAAGCTTTACTTTTTCAGTCAATTGTTGCATAATTTCACCAAATCAATATTTTTAAATTATTCTTGAGTACATGGCGAATAAAATGCGTATGTATTCATCTAATCATTCCTTAAATGGATATAAATTAGAAATGTAGCAAACTTTTGATCAATAATCAACATATGCTTGTGTACTATTCTTTCACAATGCTTGGAGATAGAAGTTCGTAATATAACTAAATATATTTGAGCATCTGGCGTTGTCTAATTGAATGATAATTAATTATTGAGGCGCAACATATAATCGAATGCTTACTCAGGCGCATCATCTTTCGATGCATATTAAAAAATAGAATTGTCGTTGCTAGTTTCAGACAGGAAACGGATATGAGATTTGCCAAAAATGGTATATAAACAAAAATTTAATATTTTACGTAATTTAAAATTTTGTGAATGTGGCCCATAAATGGTGAATATTAAGTGAAATAAAAATATATATACCCGTTTAAATAAAGCTAATGAACTAGTTTACTGTATGTATTTGAACGTTTTTCTTCAGCTAAAGCTCAGGATGTTGGAACAATCAATACATAAATTTATAAAGAGAAAGTTGATTCGGCTTCACTATTAAGACTATTTTTTCGCACAAAAATATGTTCGACTTCATCTCGATTCTTTAATTTACATTTTATTGCATTTTTCGCTTAAGATAAATTTAAAAATATTGTTATCCAAAAATAATTATTATTCCTACTTGCGTCTTTTTTTATTAATAATATAACAGAGGGAATGTATTTCGGTTCATATTGGACAAGCTGGTGTTCAAATTGGTAACGCTTGCTGGGAGTTATACTGTCTTGAACATGGAATTCAACCCGATGGACAGGTATTCAGTTATAGATTTTCATTAGTAATATCTGTAAATACTTGATAATTATTGCAGATGCCTTCAGACAAGATAATCGGTGGAGGTGATGACTCGTTCAATACGTTTTTCAGTGAAACAGGAGCTGGAAAACATGTGCCACGTGCGGTATTTGTTGATTTGGAACCAACAGTAGTTGGTAAGTTTGATTAAAATGAACTTAACACATTGAGATTGTACTGGGAACATTAAACTAGTTTAACAATTGTAATACATTGATCTTTAGATGAGGTACGTACTGGTACATATCGGCAACTCTTTCATCCTGAACAACTAATAACCGGTAAAGAGGATGCAGCGAATAACTATGCTCGTGGGCATTATACAATTGGCAAGGAAATTGTTGATTTGGTTTTGGATCGAATTCGTAAATTGGCCGATCAGTGTACTGGACTTCAAGGATTTTTGGTGTTCCATTCGTTTGGTGGTGGAACCGGAAGTGGTTTCACATCGTTACTTATGGAGCGACTCTCTGTCGATTATGGCAAGAAATCTAAGCTTGAGTTTTCCATTTATCCAGCACCGCAGGTAATTTTACATATACATATTTCTGTTTTTTTATTGTTTTTTTTTTTTTTTGTTAATACATTCACATTTTTCGGTACTTTAATTAAAAATTAACTCAATTGTAACAATATTCAATTGAATTATCAAGTGAGTTTATTTAATTAATTTTTTAAATGAATGTATTTCATTTTAGGTGTCTACTGCGGTTGTTGAGCCATACAACTCAATTCTAACAACCCACACAACTCTCGAACACTCCGATTGTGCATTTATGGTCGACAATGAGGCGATCTACGATATATGTCGGAGAAATTTGGACATTGAACGGCCCACCTACATCAATCTTAATCGTTTAATTGGTCAAATTGTTTCATCGATTACTGCTTCGTTGCGTTTCGATGGTGCATTGAATGTTGATTTAACGGAGTTTCAAACTAATTTAGTGCCATATCCACGTATACATTTCCCATTGGCAACCTACGCACCAGTTATTTCTGCTGAAAAAGCGTATCATGAGCAATTGACCGTTGCCGAGATAACAAACGCATGCTTTGAGCCAGCCAACCAGATGGTCAAGTGCGATCCTCGTCGCGGCAAATACATGGCCTGTTGTATGCTCTACCGTGGTGATGTTGTACCCAAAGATGTGAATGCCGCTATTGCTACCATCAAAACTAAACGTTCAATTCAATTTGTTGACTGGTGTCCGACTGGTTTTAAGGTGGGCATCAACTATCAACCACCAACTGTTGTACCAGGCGGAGATTTAGCCAAAGTTCAGCGTGCTGTGTGCATGTTGTCGAATACCACTGCCATTGCTGAGGCATGGGCTCGGTTGGATCATAAATTTGATTTGATGTATGCTAAACGCGCCTTTGTCCACTGGTATGTGGGTGAAGGTATGGAGGAAGGAGAGTTTTCTGAAGCTCGCGAGGATTTGGCTGCGTTGGAAAAGGACTACGAAGAAGTGGGCATCGACTCGGTTGAGAGTGAACCAATCGACGGTGATGAATACTAAGAAAAGTTTTATTGAAATATCTACTCTTTAATTTTCAATAATATTTTGTTTCCGTTTTGCGATAATCGAATACACTCAAAATAGCTATTAACGTAGTTATCTAAACATATATTTACTTTTTTAATCTTTGTAAAACTAATCAAATTGCATTATAAACTGGACTCGAATAATAATATTATATATGAAAAACTGTTCATAATACAGCGTCCAGCAATATATATTTTTTCTATTCACTATTATCGATATTCTTCTGATGTAAATGAAAAAATTTGGTTGAGCGAAGATGTTTTCAAGTACTAAAAAGTTCCATATATTTGTTTCATGGGTT
>JAWNPW010000579.1:0-15189 GCA_035078745.1 Diastata ussurica
AAAAACTTTTCCAATTCTCTTTTGATGTTTCGCTCGTGTTTACACAGGCAAAAACTTTTCTCGGCGACTTCGTATGAGTTCTTCTTGTTTGTTTGTATGTTGACACTACGAATGACAAGCACAAAGCATAAAACGGTGCACGCGAAACAAAAACCCCTCTATCTCTCCCTTGCTTCCCTCGCCGACAAACTGACAGTTTTTCACGAAATGTTTCTGCGTCTAAATGGGGACATACCGATTATTCCAAAAAATCACTAGATCTGGTGACAAAATCACTAAAATGGCAACACTGGATATAACCTTCTGTAGTGCGTTAGAAAAATTCAGCTGATTCTAGCAGTTTTTAAACTCAATTTTAGCCGATTTTCTTGTCCAAGAGTAAGCAACACTGTGTACGTCACTAGTTAATTTTCACAATAATTTGTCAACTCTGCCGCATAACCAGCTGCACTAAAATTGCTTTAATGTGTTTTGGATACAAACTAGATCGATAAAATTATTTCAAATAAAACCGTGTGAATTAATACGTAGATAAATGCTGCAGGAGACAATAAGATTTAAATGAAATGCAACCGTACAAAGCGAGACATTCTCAAAATGAATACGCTGGTGGCAGTGGTGTTGGTGGCATTTTGCGGAAGGCAGCCTTTAGCAGCTCATCAGGTAGTAACACCTTCGTCGGCGGTGATGGAACACACAACAATTATACTAATAGTGGAGTAGCTGAAACACGCCAAATTGATTTGTTAATATTTGGATACGCATGTAAAATATTCCGTGATGACCACAAAGCACTCGATGTGGATCAGGGCAAACATTTAATACCTTGGATGGGCGACAATAATCTAAAGATCGACAGGTTAATAATTGCCCATTTTTTGTTTAAACGTCAATTTTTTATAGTTATATATGTTTATTTTTAATGTGTCAATAATTAATTTCGAAGTAGGCACATTGAAAATCTTTTTGCAGTGTCGATACTGCTGTGCTAAATATATTTATATATATTTTATAATGTTAATCTTTTCTTATTTCAAGAGTAACATTGATGTGTCCGTCTGCCTGTTCCTTTGTATGTTCTTTAATTGTTAAGGTAGTTGGCTCAAATTTGCATGCTTTTATGTTATAGCAGGTCTCCCGAGAAAATGAGCCACATCAGTTTAGACTTCGGTGTAGTTGACAATATCAAAATCAGTTAAAAGTGCTATTCTGTACAATACTTTTTAGTTAATTAACATATTTAAGCATTATTCATTAACTGAAAAAAATATCAAAAGCGGATCAGATTAGTCATACAAAGTGACAAGTTCATAGTTCATCTTCCAATCTCAACAATCAGCAAAAATTTTTGACATATGAACATATCTGGAAGAAATTTTAAATTTATTAATTATTTCTGTGCAAATCTGTGAATACTAGTTACCCAGTCAGACTTTTCAGAAGGTGTTTCCTATAGAATGTATATTTTTTCTGTAGATATTTTAGAGAAGACGTCATAATCATAATATCAATGATATAATACAGAATATCAGCATTAAAAAGCAATCCCATTCTTTTTTCTGTAAGTTGTAAGGCAAAAAGTCCGTTGTGCTGAAGACGTCTCTTCTCTAATCATTGCTTTTGGCATGCCTATTCAAAAAATAGCAATTTGAAATGAAACCCGAAGGATAGCCGATTGAACATTTTCATAAATATGTTCTTTTTTCATTAGGTTGTAAGTGAGAATATTACTTTGTAATGAAAACATTAGAAATTGGAGCGATTCCCGAACTAATGTTCTTTATACATGTAATTGAAATTTTAATATTCGGATATTCATAAATGTTACCTTAAGCGTGATAAGGGAATGGGGAAATCACTTCCGTCAGAAGAAATCGCCAAAATCCACGGGCACAAAGAAACTGGTGTGACCAATCTAGAAATTGTCACTAAATTAAACCGTTCGGCTTCAGAAATTGATAATATCGTCTATTTTTCGAAGAGAAAAATATAATCTTGATGGTCCTGATAGTTTTTTTTTCTCTTATATTAGATTTAAATGGACCTGACTGTGTTTCTACTAATCGAAACTTTGGTGCTGGATCCCCGATGGCTTGAGCTGCATTCAGTTAGCATAACAGGACTTTTTAAACCCAATCGAAAACAAGAGAGCCAATCTGGCACGCCATTTAAATTCTATGCTGGCCATCAAAAGCGTTCTTTATACACACATTCTTTTTCCAGTACTTTGTAAGGGAAAATATAAGTTTGTCATGCAAACTTCCCTTCTACAATGCGTACTTCTGGCATGCATCTTCCATATAGAGAAATTCGAAATGAGAGCCAAGCAAAAAATCTACAACAACAACGCCTTCAAACACACATTCTAAAAGTTCTCTTATTGTTTCATATCTATATAAAATGGAAAAAATCAGCTTTTCGCAACTACTTTTGTGGGCGGAAGAAGGTTCCGAGAAGTACTTTTGTACTCGTTGATTAACATATGTGAAAGAAAAATTTATGCGATGCTAGCGTTATCTTGCAGCTTTACAGAGATATTGACGAGCTTAACTATATAGTTATACTTATACTTAGTGAGCACCGCTATACCTACCTCATCCTATCTGAAAAATTTTGGCCTCTAGCGTCGTTTGTATGCGGTCATTACATAGTGCGTTTTGGAGAAATGAACTTTTTTGTTGAAATTTTAAAATTCAAAATTCAGACAGCAATATAAATATATCCTGAAAGTTTGAAGTTAATCGGTCGGTTAGTTCCGGAAAAATTAACATTTTTGTAAAATATCGGTGGTGTTTGGAGTCGCTTACCAGAAATAGTTGATGATTTGAACTTGTTAGGCATCAATATGAACATATCCTAAAATTTTCACATCAATCTCATGGTTAGTTCCAAAGCCATCAACATGTATACGTATAAAAATTTTGAAATTCAGCGACATCTGAGAAATTTTGATGTACGAACAGTGCAGGTATCAATACCAACATATCCTGAAAGAGAATTTGTTGGTTAGTTTTTGAGTTTACTATATAATGAGTGTGATTGAACAAATGGACATACTACCTCCCATACCAAGTAAATATGTAATTTCATGTATCTCCCGTACTATGTGACCGAAAATCATTCTTGGGGAATTCATTCGCCAGATATGGCTGGTCAAATTTGGTAAAGATCGCGCCACACCCATTTATATAGCCCATACAAGTAATTATGTTTATAGCAATAACTTCTGAACGAAAACACTTATGAGTATAATAGAGCATTTATTTCACAACCAGATTTATAGCTGCACAACGAAGATACTTATCTATATTACTGATTTGTTTTAAAAATATGTTATTTCAATTGACACAACCAATGAAGTTAATCTAATATAGAATGAATTTGGAGGAGTTATAAAATATATTTGAGGTCATGTGACTATCTAACCATCGTAATAAAAGCGGACATTTTTCAACATTTGAACATTCGATCATAAATTAAATATTAATACATAATTAAATTTAATTACTTAATTGAATACTTTTTAGCAACTGGAGCGGTACGTATAAAAAAAATTTGAAAACTAATAGTGGTCAAAAAATTTTGTTTGATTTTCGATTGCCATCCTATTTCAAGAGTTTGACAATTAATACGAAACTATTTTTCTATTTTTCATTCCTTGCTTCGCATTCGGTTTCTCGATGTCGATTCGTTGAAATACACAGATATGATGTACGTGGTGCGCTATTTGACTTAGCACCACATGAACCACCGCCCGGTGGTTATGGAAATCGTTTGGAATATCTTAGCGCTGAGGAGCAACGCGCTGAACAACTATGCGAAGAGGAACGCTATTTATATCTTTATAATAACGACGAGGAGCACATTCTCCGACAAGGTAAGTTGAGAATCCTATCAATTATCCGTACATTCGACTTCTACTGCCAAAACTTTTCCCACTACAACATATCCAAGTAAATGAAAAGCTGTACAAATAAAAAATTTTGTAGCATAAATTGTAGATATTAAAATTTTTTTTTAATAAAACAAAAAAATGTTTTGAAAATGAATATTCTCGTTTCAACGAGATAAACTATGACGACAACACCAATCGTAAGTAAAGAATAGAATTTAACAGAACAAAAAATTGTTCATTCGTCTTCGAAATATGACCACCACGACTAAAAACAAAAAATGAAAGAACAGATCGACAATTAGGTGTGATGAAATCGGGCGCATCGTCGAAATTAGGTTCATTTCCAATAAATTGGTGGATGTGTGGCATTAAAATTTAAATGAATGGATG
Source organism: Diastata ussurica (assembly GCA_035078745.1). NCBI lineage: Eukaryota > Metazoa > Arthropoda > Insecta > Diptera > Diastatidae > Diastata > Diastata ussurica. The sequence continues at coordinate 4,286 of JAWNPW010000579.1, forward strand.
GATTCAGGTAACTATAAAAATTGTTTTTGTCTGAAAATTTAAATTTATTTGCAGTTCGGTTCAATTCAATACTACTCACCACGGAAATTATTTAAACAATGAGTTGGTCAAACAATCAGTCATTAAAGGATTGATCACGCGTTATTCAGTGAATTTATAAACGTTTTTTCTATTTTTTTAGCACATTTCTTCAGCAAAATTTAATAAACTTATTTTCTCCAAAAGTATAGCAAAAAAAAAAAAATCACTAAAAAAATCTTAACAACTTGAAGAAATTTCTCGAAGTATATTTTGATATTTTATTTCATTTGAAAAATTGATTAAATTGTTATTATTAACTTTTGTTGCAAGTTTGTCGAAACTAAAAAAATATAAACCAATTGATGCTATTTCTGTTTTTTTTTTCTTTTTTCTTTGGTATTATTTTTGTGTTTTTATGGTTAAATAACGACATTGCAGAGGAATACCTTAAACGATTACAACAAGAAAGGGATGGCGGTAGTTACAGTCAAGTCGAATTTCAATACAATAAAGCACAGCACACCAGAAACATACAACAAAGCGATAATTGCATTAATGCACCAAGCAATAAAGAGAGCAACGAAATAGAACAGCCATTCGTATGTACACCCAATTTTGAAGTTCCCCTGATGATTCAACTGGTAATGTTGACGGAAAAATCAATTGAAATTATAACTGAATTTGATTATTTTTCCTTCCATATCGCATAACAGCCTGATACAATGAAACAACATGCAATTATTGAAAAAACAGCCCGTTTTATTGCCGCACAAGGCGCTCAAATGGAAATACTTTTGAAGGCGAAACAATCAAATAATGTTCAATTTGAATTTCTAAATCAAAATAGTGTTTTGAATCAATATTATAAATACGTTGTGAGCGCAATTAAGGAGGGAAAATATCCAGCAGCAACAGATGGTGATCTTTTAGTATATAAAAACGAGAACTCAAAACAACATAGTGATCAACGTTCAGTATTATCCAATGCAACAATAACAACATTGACACAGACCGTTGGAGAAATTGTTGGTTGTACCGACAAAAATAAGACTCTAATCCCAGTGCCACAAATAAAATACAAACCGTCAGCCAATTGTGCATATACACAGCTAATAAGTAAAATTAAAGGAGTGCCTGTTCAAACCGTAATCGACGACAATGAGAATTGTAATAGTATGAGTTCTGGTAAAAGTTCACCAATAACACAAACAGCGACAATGGATACGAATGCCGGCGACAATTTCACTCCTGTTCTATTGCAATACAATGGTAATGCATTCGCGCACATAACAAATCCAGATTCTACATCAGAAGAATCTATGAACAAATTACAGACAAATAATGAAAATGAGAATAGCATCAGCAACAACGATAACTCTAGAACAGCAACAACAATGCAAACGGAGCCAAAAGTTGAAATTCTTAAGAATTCTAGCGCATTGGCGTTAGCACAAAATTATTCTGATTCCGAAGATAGCGATGCTGAGATAGGAGAACCAATACTAAAACAAGCACAGATGCAGCCACTACCATCCCCACCTATATTAAATTTTTTAATACCAATTGAAAATCTAAAAAATATAATTGATAAAACGGCTACATACGTAGTAAAAAATGGACGACAATTCGAGGAAACATTGCGTACAAAGAGCGTTGAACGTTTTACATTTCTATTACCGGATAATGAATATTATCAATATTATATGTATAAAATAACAGGCGACCCTGATGCTGCTTCTAAGGAGCAGAAAACACGTAAAGCTGCAGCGGTCGCTGCGGCGTTATTGAGTAAAAAGGGACTGGGGCGGACTATGTCCAATGTCGTCGATAAACATTTGGGTGAGCAATATTTTATTTTTCCATTTCTATTTAAATTTCTACCTCTATCTCTTCACATTTTAAATTCACACATCAGCGCCGGTTAGCTTTTCCATTAAAGTTAAAGATGAACCAACAACATTGCAACCAGCGCTGCCACAAGATAACAGCGATGATGATGATATGTGTCATAATGCTGGCTTTGATAATAATCAACTACAACAAGCACAAGCTCAAAAGATAGCAAGCTCAGTTCCTGAAAATATTCAAAAAGCCATCAAATTAGTAGAATCCCAGTTAATGGAGCGAAACGCGCAACAAGTATTCAAACAAACGGCGAATACTACTGGCAACAATAATTCTTTGTCATCAACATCAATATTCACTACAATAGAAGGATCAAATTTAACAGAGATTCATAATTGTCCCCCTGTTCCAAATTTAAAAGCAGAAATTGAACGAAATGCAATTTATGAGCAACAACAACTTAATCGTCAAAAGAAATTAAAAAAAGGTATATATTCATTTTCTGAATTATTGTGTATGTACTTATATCTACTAATTTCAAAATATCGAACGAACAGCCGAGGAAAAAGTCAAGGACAAATTGACACAAATTGCGCGTGAAAAGCTAGGGGGGCTCATTTCTAAAGAAAAGCAATTGCAATTGGAACGTAAACGGAAAGCTTTGGCTTTTATTAATCAAATCAAAGGTAAGTCAGGTTTTTTATAAACTAGGCCCAGCGATCATATACGGTATATAAACACTACCACAATCAGGACAAGGCCGAACAACAAAAACTGAATCATTTTTTTTTTCTTTTTTATTCATATACAAGAAGTAATTTTACCATAGCATTTTAAAAAGATTTTTACCATTTGTAATTGTATATAAAAAATACGGAAAAAAATAATATTTTGGATAGTCGTAGAAAATTCAGCGCCTACAGCGTTAATTGAAAATGAATTGAACTTTGAATTGAAAAACTATATATATAGTTTTTATATATACTTATATATAACTATATACTAAATATATAAAAAAAAAAGAGGTGGACAGAATAGTATTTTCGGCGTGCATCGAAGCTTCTATGCAACAACAACCCTACTGTGTTATGAAAAGAAATTATATGAATGTAAAAACGGCAACGCACCTTGAACGAAGCACTGATTGCAGTGGTTTTTGGGCTGGCGGTATCGTTGATCCATTTTTCTTCGAAAATGCGGAAGGCAACTTCGTTACTATGATAACTGATTATATGTGGCCCATTTTGGAAGATATGGAGTTGATGTGATAACATATAGTAGCTTTCGGTTTTTCTAAAATGAGTATTAAATTTTTCAAAAATTGAATTGAATTGATCACCTAAATACTATCCGATCGTGATAATATTTTTTGCAATATTTCGGAAATGAGAATAAAAACTTAAATTCGAAATTTCATTGAAATATATCGTATTACTGAATTATATTAAACTGCAGGTCGGAATCTATGCGGGTTTATAATTCACACTTATTGGAAATTCCAAATTTCAATCCAAGATCCCAATAAAGAACATAGTTCAGCTGTTTACACGGTAATGTAGTAATATAGTATCTTCGACCTGCACCGAAGCTTCAATATTAGTCAAATGCAGTTATAAAATTGTCTGCAGGTACAAAACAGATCGTAAAAGCAAATAAAAAAAATAACTTTGTATGGCAGGTATATCTAAATCTGATCCGATCTGGCCAAGTTTCTCAACTGAACTGACACAAAAAAAAACTCCATGCCAAATTTCAGCGCGATATTTCAAAAAGTGTAACTCTAGTTTGCATACCAACAGACAGACATGGCTAGATTGATTTGTTTTTCGATGTTGATCAAGAATATATATACTTTATGAGGTCTCCGAAGCTTATTTTAATGCGTCACAAAGTGAATATACCATTTCCACCTTTGGTGAATAGTATAAAAAACGCCAACTACTTTTGTATCATTCACAGTACTTGAAGCGGAAAGCAGTTGACAGGATTAATTATTAGTTGTGGAATGTGAAAAAACTATTGTGAATACTGATTGGATTAGTTTGGCTTAACCAAATCATCGATTGGGTTTCACTTGACTCTTGTTGATGTTGTTGTTCAATTTGGAAAAATTTCATTGTTATTATCATTAGCATGATATTCTTATTCATGATCAACATTTTTTTCGTTGATATATGTGTTTATCATTTTAATTACAAGAAGCTTTATTCACTATTTTATTTCTCACTTTGTACACAACAATATTTAAATCAAAACACAGCTAATGTACGTGCCACAAATAATCCACAGAAAAATCTTAAGAGATATCACCCTCACGCAAATAGAAGTTTCAATTTTTTGTACTAAGTGCGCAATGGAATTTGCAAAGAAATATTATGAAAAAAAAAAACTTTATAAAACAAAGTATCCCTCATAGGACAGCAATTGATATGGTTAAAAACAGAATTTCCAAATATCGACGTATCCACCCTTTTTTACTGCATAGCTTTAGTAACAACTATGAATTACAATATTAAAAACTATTCGATCAGAAATGAGTTACTAAGCAAACAAAATTAAATAATTACCAAAAAGAATGTATGGAATAACTCTTAAATGAAGGTTGCAAAGGCAGTAATTTAGACCAGAAAATTATAAATAAATTGTCATGAAATGGGAGCCAACATGTCGCAAAATTTAACTTTTGAAGCAACCATTTTGATATTGTCCGGACAATTTGGATGATTTTAATGACGAGCATGGAGAGCGGTTTCCCCAAAACTTTGGTAATAACGAAAAACGCAATTGTTGGTTGATTTGTGGAGCCACAAATAGACAAGAGAAATTTCAATTTCAATACTTAGAGATTGATTTCAAACGGTTAATAATGAAAATATGAACAAAATACTTAGTTTTGGATGATTATGAATAAAAAAATACAGAAATATATGATATCGTAAAATTTAACTTTAGTTAAAAAGTGTCAACGATTTTTTGAAAAATCTTTTGGAAAAAAGTAATTTGTTGCAATGTGTAATAAGTGCATTCAAAGACGGAATAACAAAATATAAATATATTCCTAAGCAGTTTGGAATCCCTTGCAGCAGTTTGTCAATAATTATAAAGAAGAAAGCAGAGATTTTGAAAAATGTAGAAGATGAGAAGTTAGACACTTTCTCTTTGAGGATGTTGATTAAGTAGTAGGTAATACTTACAATTACAATGATCGCGTTTTATGTTGATCAAGAAAATTGGAAGTGTAAATCAAAATAAATCTTCTGATTACTTTGATTAAAAACTAAAACATTAACTCCATTTCTGCACAATGCATTTTCTATATACGTATATGGAAGGGAATATCGACGGCATATTATTGATGGAAGCTATGGAATAGTTACGTGTCTCGACAAAACTTTTCTCAATTGAAAAGCGAAGTCGATATATGTAGTATTAAGATTCTACCAATGGTTTACCTCTACAACGTCATAATTTTTTTAAGATCTATTAATCCAGTTTGTGATCTATTTTTTATATACATTTTTTTACCAGACAAGTTGGCTTAAACAACAAATGTACATATATAAAGATGAAGAGTATTTAGCAGCCGTTTCGATGTAGACTATTACTCACAATATACATTTAGATCATATCAACCTTTTTTTACTTAAATAATTTGAATGTGTTATAAAAACTGATTCAATTAAAGGAAGTTTTTTCAACAGAACCATTATGATATCATACCAAATTTATGAAAAAAAAATTTTTTTTGACATATATACAATATAGAATGAAAAAAATATAAATTAAAAGAATATTGAGATTTTTTTTTTAAATTTGAGTGAAAAATATGAGTCCTCCCATACATATACTTTATATAAAATCAACGTTTTATGCAGTATTCACTGATCATCCAATTTCTAGTTACCATAAAACTCACAGAATCATTAACAAAGAAATGGAGAAAAATAATATAGATTCCATAAAAACAAGAAATCATTTTTTTATGTACACAATTTGTGTAACACCCGGCACTATTGCCATTCCTTCTAAAACATTTATGAACCAATTCACATTAATTTTCAAATATTGATTGAATATGAAATTTCAATAATTCTATTTCTCTACATTTCTCCAATTTTCAAAGTCACTCGTCACAGCCACTTAGTCGTCAGTATTGTAAAAATGGAAAGCAATTTTTGAAAATTCTCTTCATTTGTTGTTAGAAGCCCATGCGCATATGGCATTTCAAGCCTTTCGAATGTAGCACCCTTCACAGTAAAAAAATTCAATTTTATCGGTTAATCTTTATTATCATAAAAAAGAACCGTTCTACAAAATTTTAAGAGTGACAAAATCTTTAGAATTTGAACAATTGACCACCGAGTAAACACTTGGTGCAATTTATCCGCACAATATGTTGCAGTTGCATTGCAAGAATACGTGCCATCTAGCGACGAAAACGGGAACTTCATTCGCGATGGGAACTAGAATGATAAATTGAAACATTTGTTTACGCGTCGGTCAATTATTCAAACTCTATATTGAAAAGCGCGGGCTCTTTCAAAACTTTTTTTATTTTTTCTATCAAAAAGTAGGTTTTGGAATTTTGATTTTATATTATAACGAAATATATAAAATGTAATAAAAATGTATAAGTTTTGTCACTAAACTATTTTCTTTATATAATAAAAAAATTTTGAAATATTATTCCTCCATATTTAATATTTATATGTGCAAAAATGAAAAATGCGGGTTTTTCTTAACAAATTCATAACAAAAACATAGTTCGATGGCAATATTAGTGATTTATAAGCTTTCTACTATTAAATAGTACTTGACTTGGTCGATAAATAATAACGTGCAGTACCCCCTTAAACCCTACCAAGTAACTCTGGGGTATACTTTCTGCTAATCTATGTAGTCATGGAAGCCATGAGCTGGCATCGGCCTCAATAGAACAATAGTACAAGAAAGACCCATTTGCATTAAAATAGTAATACAACTCCATTAATTATCCATGGCAGTTTTTTAAAAATTTTTTTTTTTTTTTGGGGACAATTGGCAAATAATGTACCACTTGTACGAGTATCATTTTTTTTTCTTTTATTATTTTTGAAGTGTTTGCGATAGAATATATTTAATTTAATTACACCTATTATAAACTAACAAGTAATATTATTTTGACATATGTGCCGGTAATTTTGAAAGTTGCGTAACTCACAGTTTCATTGTTTCGAGATATTTAAGAGTTTGTGTTTGAGTTTCTAGGCGATTCTGATGATTATGAAAATAAAGTCACTGTGCCAAGAGTTAATTTTTTACAACTTTGCCAAAATTGTCTCAAATTATGATAGATTTGCATTATGAGAAGCGAATTCAATGAAAAAACGAAAAAAAAAAAAAAATGGAGTTATGCCACTTTCAAAATTACCGGCACATATGATTATTGAATTTGTACAATTAAGCGATCAAAAGATCATGCTGTTTTGTTCGCTTCAGCCCGCAAGTGTATATTGCTGAGTTGATGCTTCTGGATTCATTTGTTGTTCAAGCCTTTTTTTATAAGATCTTGCGAATTGCCGTATGATATTTAATACCTCCGGAATCAATCAGATCTCGAGGTAAATCTTTATTACGGATCTACCATGGGGCATTAACAAGGCGTCTAAGGATTTTGTTTTAACATCTTTGGACTATCTCGATAATGTTTTTAGATGCCAATCCCCATAGGTTGGAGCCATACAACCATATTGGTTTAATAATTCGGTTGTATATCGTTATTTTGTTGCGTATAGAAAGTGACGATCTACTCCCAATTAACCAGTTGAATTTTTTCAGCTTCATATTTATTTCTGAAATTTATTTCTTGACGTGTGCACTCCATCTTAGTTTACAGTCGAGAGTCATGCCCAGATATTTAGCGTAATTAGCGTACGGAATTGGTTGACCGGCTATATTGATCAATTTATTGGTAAAATTGGTGTGTGTTGATTTTGACTCGTTAAATTTTATTCGCCAAGTTGTTGTCCAGCCTGTCATGATATATAAAGCCTCTTGTAATTTATATTCTGCCTCTACTTCATCACGAACAGTTGAAAGAATGCGCGTATCATCTGCAAATGTAGCTATGGTGCTTGAATTCGGTACAGGCATGTCGCTTGTAAACAGAACGTACAATATAGGACCAATTATACTTCCTTGGGGTACACCTGCACTGATTGGCTGCAGTTTAAAATACTCGTTACCATGCTTTACTCGAAAAACTCGATTTTTCAAATACGATTCAAGATTTTTACAATATTGTACTTGCAAGATGCTGTCGAGTTTATGAATTAATCCTTGATGCCACACCTTGTCAAATGCTTGGGAAACGTCTAAGAAAGCCGCTGAACATACTTGTTTCAACTCCACAGTTTCATCAATTTTATGCGTAATGCGATGTACTTGATGGATTGTTCCATGGTGTTCCGAATTGGTGCTCCGAAACTAGCTGGTTTTCCTCAATCAGCGGTCTAAGTCGCTTTAGGAACAATTTCTCAAATAGTTTTGAGAGTGCAGGAAGTAAAGATATTGGACGATAGGAGGAAGTTTCGTTCGGATTTTTGCCAGGTTTCTCAACTAGAATTATCTCGGATACTTTCCAGCAAGAAGGAACAGCTTTTAGCGTTATGCAGTAATTGACAAGTTTAGTTAACTGAACAATTGCTATGGTTGGCAAATTTCTTTAAATTTCTGCAGTTATTAGATCATATCCTGGACTTTTTTTGAGCTTCATACCATTTCTAATTTCATGCGTTATCTCTTGAGTTATAAACAGTGCGATGTCTTCATAAGTTATCTGCGTAGTATTACGGATTGGTCCCAATGATTCGCTAATAAATCTGCTTTTTATTTATTGTTTTTTGTGTTGTTGATCTGCTTACACATTTAGCTGCTTTCCTCAACGAGTAATCACCTGATTTGTCTGTGGTTAGCTGCGACAGGTATAACTCAAATGACGCATTTTTTGCTTTTTTTATTTTTTCGGTAATGGCTTTGGAGATGGCATGTAGCTAAGTTTTCTTCATTCGGTATCTTGTTTGGCAGCACTTCCTGCGTAGCTTTCTTTTAGCAGCAATTAAAACAAGAATTTGTTTTGATACTTTCTACTGTGGCGGACGTCGCTTCATAATCAGTGTACGACTTGTATTTGAGTTGTAAACTATTCAACTTCAAGATCATAGGTTGTAATTCGAGTTTGAAGTAATTTCAGTCGGTATTCTTATTTACGAGAGTGGGTTTTGGTTCTAAGTTGGTAGCAGTGCAATGTGTGATCGGAACTAAGGTCTGCCTCGTCTTCTAGGTTCAATAATCTTATAGATATGTGTTTGTTGATGAAAAAATCAATCACGTCTGGCACTTTATTCGTATCTGCCGGCCAATATGTTGCCCTTCCAGATGACACAAATTCGCACCCTACTTAATTTGCTGCATGCAATAACTCACGACCCTTGGTGCTATTTAACCTTGATCCCCACTGAAAATTTTTGTCATTAAAATCGCCACCAAAAATAAAGCGACTTTTGTATGTAGTAAGAAGATTTTTATATTGGACACTCTTTATGTTATGCCTGGGAGCCGAAGCCGAAAATGATACCTTTTTGAGGGCTAGCTTTATTGAAACCGTGGCAACTTGAAATTCATTATTTATTCCTCATTATGTTCTATATTCGATCTAATTATAACTCCACTTACCGTTTGAATTTTATGTATGTATCGTGTGTTAAATCCGTTTCTGATAGCAGACATGTGTCAATATTTTTAGAAATCAAAATAACTTTTAGTTTATCTTATGCTTCTGAATACCGTTCGCATTCCAGGTCATAATCTTAATGTTTTTAGCGATGCCATCAATATGGTTTCCTGAATAAGCATTTTTCCAGGTGGTCTATATGATCAAAAGTGTATTTGAGTTTTCCTTTTTTGTTTTCCATTTCAATTTATTGTAAGCTGAAGCTACTTTAAAACCTTGCTTTTTAAGATCTGAGAGTATTTGTCTAGGTTCGCAGGATGAATGTAGGTCTTTGATCATTACTCTAATTTGTCTTGTGGTTTTATTCTCATATGATTGCCAGGATACCTGAGAATTTGAAAGCATTATAGTAATTTTTCTCTAGTCTGAACTATCAAACAAGTTGACGTTATATTTGTTATTGTTTGTCAATTTTATGTTATGCTTTACTTGGTACTCGAATCTTTTTATCAGGGAATATCAACAAAAAGTATAGAGTACTTATAAAATATTGTTTTCATATTATTTTTATGAGTAATTTTAAAACCACTTTATACTTTTTGTTAATATTTCCTGATGAAAAGATTCGAGTACCAAGTAAAGCATCGAGTACGCAAAGTACTTTCTTATTGGAAAAAGTATCGTTTACTCGTATCGACGTGTCACTAAGAATACAAGGTTACCACGCGCAGGTCCGTTATCTTTTTCTCACAAACATTTTTCAAACAGCTGTTCAGTGTGACGTACGAGGTTTTTGAGAACTTTGCATTTAAATGTGTTTCAGTATAAATATTGACAAAATTTCTAATTTGTGCAACAATTCAGCGAAAAAATATCCAAAAACAGTAAAATTAAAAGAAAAAGATTATTAAAATAAAATGTGCAGTGTTTTATTGTACTAACAACTGCAAATATGCAAATGAAACTATAATTTTCTTTCACTTTCCGAAAGAAAACAATTTACAAAAGCATTGACTGCATTTCTGCTACCAAAATTGAGTGCACAAGAAGAAGATAAAAATATTTTCAATGAATTTTCAAATTTTCCCTTTATATAACATGTTTGTCAATGTATTTCACTCATTGTATATATAATACTTTCTCTAAAATTTCAATGAAATAACAAAAAAATTGCACTTCACTTGATAATTCAAAATCAAAGCAAAAGAGAGACTGCTAGCTTTGAATCGATAATCATGAATGAAAAATTGAATTACAGTCATTCTGTTTGAAGCTAAATTATTAGATACATCTTCTTTTATTAATATTTATATTATTATCCATTATT
>JAWNPW010000582.1:0-15165 GCA_035078745.1 Diastata ussurica
AGCAAATATGGTGTTTAAATTTGGTGAGCAAATATAAATAAAAGAAACACGTCCGATCGACACAAGCACAGAATCGAGTAATGCTGCCAGAGTGAATTGTTTGAAGTACAGAGATCTTTCTATAGTTCGTAATACCTTATGAAGGGCCGTTTCCCTTGACCTTCCTTTAAGATAGGCATGTTGAGCAAAAGAAATTCTGCCCCCTTCCAGAGATTCTCGAAGGTGAATATCTATAACGCTTGTGAAAAGAGACCCCAGCCATCTTATGGCGACATTTCCCAACTGAAGAAGCATCATTGGAAGAATGCCGTCTGGACCCGGACTGTTGTAAGGAGAAAACGATCTGATGGACCAGTAAATTCTGCCTTCTGTGACAATCTTCTTGATCGCTTCAGAGTTGAGACCCTGCCTTCTTGCCATTGTAGAGGTGGCTGGGGTATCGTCGCCCGGAAAATGCGTTCTAACGAGAAGTTCTTGGGTTCCTCCATGGACCCTGTAGCCACACTGTCCGATCTGCTTAACAGCGTCGGGTTTGAGTGTTCCTTGGCTAACAGTTTGCTGGGTCTAGTCTAGTATCCATAGATTCACAATACGACCTCCAGGATTGCTGCCTGGCTGCTTGTATTGCTTTCTTGTATTGTTCTAGGCATTCTCTATAGGGATGCCAGCTTTTGTTTGCACAAAAGAAATTGAAGATTGATCTGGTCTTCTTTCTAAGTTCTGCCAGGTCCAAAGTCCACCAGGGTGGATACGATTTTTTCGAGTATCGTGGAGGACAAGCGACGTGAAACGCGGTTCGCAGATCGCGTTCGCCTCCAGCTTATCAGCTGAGTGAGCTAAGGGGACATGGGTAGACCCAAGTTTACCACAGGCAATTCTATCGAATTGCTTCTAATTGGTTCTTTTGGGATTTCGTACCGGTTTCGGGCTTGGATCCGATATGCTAGCGTCAAGAAGAATATAGCAACGGTCTGAGAAAGACTGTTTGTCTGATACCCTCCATTTGTTAATAACACAATTATTACTTTCTAGAAAAAGAGTTCTGTCAAGAGCTTCCTCCCAGCCCTGAAAATCATCCGTGCTCGGAAAAATAAAGGTAGAAGATTTGCCCCGGTTGCGTATCGAAAGGTTCGAATTTATAATGAAATCAAATAAAAACTCACCTCTCTCATTTGTTTTGTTGCTGCCTCAGCGTGTATGTCTGCCGTTGGCATCACATCCCAGAATTAGCGGGAGAGACTGCGCCTGCGCCTGCACACTGCTCATCAGCCTTTCAACCTCCTCCGGTGGTGCAGAGACGTCATGCAGCATGTAGGCGGAGGCAATGATTGCAATTTTGCCGAAGGCATCAACCAGCCTGAGAACTGTCAAATCGGGAGAGCTTAGTTCGGAGAAAAGATAAACATTAAGGTGTTTTTTGGCTTAGATGCACGCTCTTGGCTGACCATCAGAGATCGCATAGAGCACCTTATATCCTGCCACACAGAGCCCCCTGACGGTCAGATCGTTGACCCAGGGTTCCTGGATAAGGCCGAAGTCGATGTCCTCCTCGCCTAGGAGAACAGCAAGATTGCTTGAGGCACTCTTGGAGTACTTCAGGTTTACTTGCACGAACTTCAGCTCGCCCGCGAAAAGATCACTCAGCACCTGCCAGGTTAGGACATGGCACGTCCTCCACCTGGTCCTCCTCCATTTGCGCTGAGCGCAAAATTTTTAGTTTGGCTTGCCTGACGTCAAACCACAACTTGTTGCCCAAATCCTCAAGTGTCCCTAGACACTCCTCGTTTATGAGCAGGAACATGGATTGACTAGTGCCTTGCGATTCCTCTGCCTTGAGTACTACCCAGTCATCCATCTGCACCGTCGGATTTTGTCGACGCAGACAAGCAAGACGCTTGGAGTGGTCGAGCAGCATATTAGGCAACCAGATGCGAGCCCGAGGTCTTTTAGGGATCTCTCTTGCTTGGATTAGTCCGACCTTCAGGCCAACCCATGCATCACTGATCTTAGCGATGCACTCTCTCAGAAAATCCTTCGAGAACTCGTCCTCGCATCGGATCACCCTGTGCCCTCTTACTACCTCCGCTGAGTCGAAGAAGGGAACGGAGCTGGCTAGAACAAAGTCAATCACCAGCCCAGACAACTTGGCCTCGATCTCGCCCCACTTCTCCGACACCAGCTTGCCGCTACGCGTATTCCGCATCGCTGTAACGACGCTCATTGTTGCCCGACACCGCCCCGGATTCGGTCTTCGAACCCTTAGAGCGTTTCGGTGAATTACCCGAGACCTCGAGGGAGCGGTTACGTTTTTTCGCATGCGACCCCCCGTCGCGGCAACGGATCTACGTTATTCCTTCGCGGGCACCGCGGGTGCACCGCTGGAGGAGGAAGTAGCAAGCACTGGCGTACTATAGCTGGTAGCGCCAGGTGCTGCAATTTGTGAAGGAGTACGGCTGCTATCATCCTTTTGAGACCCGACGAGCGTCTCCTGACTGGAGGCAAGCAGCTTGTCTTCGGTCGGTTCGGGGAGATTAGCCTCCACCCCCAGGAGGTTTGGGTTTTTATGTTTTCCAAAGTTCATAATTGGACCCACGAGTGACATGGAAAGGAATAGTCCACTCCCCCTGGCCATGTCAGCGGAGTAAGGCATAGAATAAAATGGAGCCTGGCCACTGCACCCCGAGTCCGCATATTTGGAACCAGGCACCCCCCTGGCCACGCATCCTTCGGCATATGCTGTTTCACCTTGCATTGGAGTATTTGATTTAACAGAGTTTGCGTCTCTCCGCCCGACTACAATTCGCCAGCACCCACGAGCAGAGACATGACCTTTCTCGGGGCCTGTTTCTAGTCGCCCCCACGTAGAGGATATAGTCACACTACCAACAGTATACAACAGTTACGGCACGTACACCTAGGTGTTACATGTTATTCCCCCTGTGTATCTGTTGGCTGACGACCCGATCGCAAGGGACTTCTCAACATTACGCCGCGCAACTCTCTACACTTCTCTGGCAAAATCGCCCTCAACTGAACAATATCAATGCACAGTGCAATGCGATATCAGACTCCATTCGGAATGCTGCCGATGAGGTGATTGGCTACCACCGACCCCGACGAAACAATTGGTACGATGACGAGTGTCGCGCCTCCACTGTAGCGAAAGACGCAGCTTACAAAGCCACCCTACAGTCAGCTGTGACGCGAGCTGCGAAGGAGAGGTATCTTGAGAAAAGCAACGTGATGCGGAAAAGAGAGAGTGCGAAGATATCGGGATGTATGGCAGCAGTGACGAAGCTCGAAAATTCTTTAAAAAGATAAAACACTTAACAAATGTTTTGAGCACCGGGGCTGGTTGCTGTAAGGATGGAAACGGATCTAGTAACAGATGTGCAGAGTATTTTGAGCTTCTGGAGGGACTACTTTTCCAATCTCCTCAATGGTGAGAGCATTGAAGATACCGCATATGGAGAAGTTGACCTGGAAACCCCAGTAGCTGACGATGGTGTTGAGGTAACACCATCCGACTATCACAAGTTGCTTAGGGAAGTTGTTCATCTTAAGAACAATAAGGCAGCAATGAGACGCATGCTTAAACTTCTATGCACAATATGGTCGGAGGAGTGGGACACCACGGCTGGTGCCAACTATCGGGGAATAAGCCCTCTGAACGTCTCATATGAAGTCCTATCGAATGTATTATGTGAAAGACTGATGCACATCGTAAACAGACTGATTGGACCTTATCAGTGCGGCTTCAGAACTGGCAAATCCACCATCGACCAGATATTCACACTACGCCAAATCCTGGAAAAGAACCTAGAAAAACAAATCGACACACATCACCTTTTTGTCGATTATAAAGCTGCTTTTGACAGGACTTTAAGGAGTCACCTATTTGCCACCATGACTGAATTTGGTATCCTTGCAAAGCTGATAAGACTTTGCAAAATGACACTAGGCAGTACATCTTGCTCAGTGCTCATAGAGAAGAACCTCACCACCCCCTTCGATACCAAACGAGGATTCAGACAAGATGACTTCCTATCGTGCGACTTCTTTAACATAAGGATGGAGCTGCATACGGGCTGCACATATCAGACACTCGGGCACCATATTTTTGAACACAAAATTATTGTCAGTATGGGTATCAAACGAAAAATGGGCTCAGTACGCACTAAGCTCTCTCGACGCACTAAACTCACTCTATACAAATCTCTCATTCTTCCCGTTCTGCTACACGGCGCAGAAGCATGAACGTTAAATGACACCTGTGGTCCCATTTGCGTGGACGGCGTGTTCGGAATTAAAATGAACCATGAACTGTATGAGCTCTACGATGACATTGATATAGTCAAGCGGATAAAAACTCAGCGGCTCCGTTGGCTGGGTGAAGTCGAGCAAATGGATGAAGTAGCTACAGCTCAAAAGGTTTTCAATTCAGACAACAGTGGTGGACGGCGCTTCCAAGTGATGGAAAACCTTTCGCCGATCGGTATCACCAAGTGGCGCCAGCTCGCAGGCCAGAGGAGCAGCTGGCGAAATCTACTTAAGGCAGCCAAGACCGACATACGGTTGTAGCGTCATCTAAACAAACAAACAAACACTTTAATAATGCGCGTAGTATATTAAATCATCAGCTATCGATGACTGTAGAAAAACATAAAATTATTAACTTTTCAGTTTCATCTTCCATGCCTCGAGACATACCGAACTTAACTTACTGTCGTCCACGATATATTTAGTTATCAAATATTCTCACTTTTAACAACATATTTTGTGGTAAAACTTTCTATTAAATACATGAAAGGTACGCATTTTTTAGAGTAAATACAGTAGGACCTCGATTATCCGTGATTCGTTCAACCAATTCATCAATCAATTCAACTTTTATTTCATCTCGATTAATCTCTATTATACGGGAAATTTTTTTTTGTTTTTTTTTTTTTTTTTTTTTCAATTGCTTTTGAATAAAAAGATATTCGGCAATCCCCTAGTTTGCTTATGATCAGTCAGAAGGATATAAATTGGGTTTTGAAATTTGAGAATGAGGTGGATTGTTATTGTTTAATTTTAAAAAAGAAAAGTGTTAACTGTTGAAAGAAAAGTTGAGATGATTTATGAATATTAAAAAAAAATGTTTCTGTTAAAATTCTATCAAATAAAATTAAATAAACCACACAAAATTTTACATTAATTAACCGGGAAAATCGATAATCCAGAATGCTTCCGGTCCCGACAAACCCGGATAGTCGAGGTCCTACTGTAAATGCCCGTTACACTTTGGGCCCAAAAAAAGTATCAAAAAAGTACCAAAAATTCGCTCACACTAAACGCTAATGTCATCGCAACATTTTGTGAGAGCGTGTGCGTGACTCAATCATATCCCTGCAAGACATGCCTAACCCAACGGGATTTTATGCGCAGTTTCCGCTTATCTTTTCTGCACTGATGTGCTGAAAATATGCTGCTTCTCTATATCTTTTTTAATATTGCGTGTCATTGAAAAAATGCACATCGGTTTAGCAACGTTAGCACGCATTATATGTGCGCCATCGGTAGGCTAGCTTTAGCATACCATACGCCTTCTACATAGCTCTTAGACCGCATTTAATGTGCGCCAGCAGAAGAAAAGTTTTAGCACATGAAGAGAATAGAAGTTTCTGTTGTTATACGCTTCACCACGGGTATATTAAGTTTGTGTATCTGTTTGTAAGCCCAGAAGGAGTGACCGGGTACCATATAAAGTGTATATATTTTTGATCAATCGTCTTTCGTCCGTCCGTCCGTAAGAAAAAACTACATAGAAGTAGCTGAGATAATCGCACCACATTTGGCACACAGACTCTGAATATGACTATTTTGTAAGACCATAGTTACATGGTACCACAAGATAGAACACGTTATAAAAATAATATTAGAAACATTTTCCGGTAATTTTGTAATAAAAACCTTCCCCAATAATATTTTTGAGGAATTTCGGAGTTTTTGTGAATCATGTAAGCTATATTTCTTCCATTCAATACAAAGCTCTGTCTTATCATTTGAGATTACTTCGCATACAAAATTAAAAAAAAAAAAAATTAGTAAAGTTAATTTTTTTAACTACACAACTATACAAAATTACCCAAAAATGTTTCTAATATTATTTTTATAACGTATTCTATCTTGTGGTAGAATGTAAATATGGTCTTACAAAATAGTCATATGCTTAATGTGCACCACCTGCAAGTTTAAAACGCTTTCGGATCGGACCATTTTTCCGGGTGTACAGACCGATATGTGTTTTTTTTTTTTGAGATTTTTGACACTTTTATGTCCATAAATTCTACAAAATACAATATTTTCTTATGAGATTTATGACAAACTATGATATAAATATTCTGTCCGAAACTGGGCGCGATTCGCACACTTTTTAATATTTGTTATTTTATAAGAGTTGAACAACGATCTTTTTACAAAAATTTTCAACCAAAGAAGTTGACTTAAGGATTAATGTCCAAACGCAAAATATAGAAGGTGAAAGGTATTTAAGTAGTCCTTTTTAACCGACTATAAAGTTCTTTTTCGTTTTTAAAAAATTTTCATTAAAAAATTTTCATTCGTTTATGATAACTTATTTCATAATAAAATTTATTTATTAAAATAAATTGAAAAACGTGTTAATATAAGCATTTCTTGCCCACTTCATGGCTATTTCATGTAAAAATCATGTTTTTAATTTCGTTGTGTCTAAATTGTTAACTTCTTTTCGCTCAAACTAATTCTGTATTTCATTGAATGGGTTATTTGCGATCGATTGGTACCAAGTCGGATAATGCGTTGTTCGGATTCTGTTATGTCATTGCTCAAGTCTAGACTCTCGCTGGTCTTCCGTTTCAGCTGCTTGATGTTGTTACTCAGTTTCGGTATTGTTCAAGTCTAAACTTTTGTTGCTCTTCCGTTTCAGCTTTTCCAGTTTAATTTTTTCGCTTTGTTCTTGATGTTTTTCTTCCAATTGGTGATTTTTTTGTTCGCATTATTTTGAAAGTTTTTCTGAAACTTTTAATATCTAAACCAAATACTGATATATGTATATATAAAAAAAAAATGAATCCCAGCTATAACATTCAAATCAACGAAACAATATAAAAAATCGGTTTATCGGTTTCGGAGTTATAAGGAGACAAATATAGATTGGTCCGATCAGTACCAAACTTCACAGGAACACTCTCCACGCTATTCTAGAGGTTCCCTCGAAATTTCATGAAAATCGGTTTAGCGGTTTCGGAGTTATAAGGAGACAAACAAACAAACAAACATACATTCTCTTTTACATATATAGAAGATAGATAGACAGAAGATAGATAGATAGATAAAATATATAACAACACACAGTGGAAAACCTAATTCTGAGAATTGTAAGGTTGAGTGTTGTGCGAAGAAAACATGAAAAAGTTAAACATTTTTCGTTTTTTCTTCTTCTTATTAAAGCAGAGGAACAAGCTGAAATATGCTCAAAAAATTGGGTAACAAATCGACATAAAAAGGCCCACTTTGCATACACATATACAGATGTGGAGCAAAAAAGTTTCGCTAGGAGCCGAATCACCAACAAAATGACAACATTTTAGTTGCGATACTAATACATGCATATCGACATTTTTCGAAATGCTCTACCTATTTTATATTTTTCTTCTGTCTAATTGTTAAATCTCACCGATTTCGACGGTAGTAAAAACCAAAAAAATTTTAATAACTTTTCTTGGACGGCATGTCCCATTAACATTGCTGTGAAAGAAAGAAACGAACGCAAATGTCAAGATCTTCTAAGCAGTGATATGGTAATTACTAATGAAAAGTATTTATGTACTCCAATGCGAAATATAAAAAATCCCAAAAAATGTTTTTTTGCAAATTCAAAATTAACATGTGCTAAACATAATTATCTTTTTTCGATAAATATTATTTGTATATATTCAATTAGTAATAATATGCATTTTTGTGGAGAAAATATGTCACTTAAATGTGTTATATGCTGTTACTTTGAATTATTTAAAAAAAAAAGTTGGCTCAAAAAGTTCTGAATTGTGAAAACTACTTCATCATTAAAATGAAAAATTAAAATAAGCAAAACATATGTTCGGCATAGTATTTCAACTTGTTGCATCGATCAAAGTGAACAAAATAAAAAGCGAAAATGAATTTATACAATATAACTAAACTACTTCCTAATTTGAATAAATAGTAAGTACCCTACAGGAAATCGAACTACCCTGAAACTAGAAAAAAACTGGTGCAAAATACGTTAGGACTAGCCCTCGAATTGTCTATTTTGTTTGAAACGAAATGGCGATTTTAACATTGAGATGTGAGGTGTGAGTTGCTACTTTGATACAGTTGAGTGTTAGTTTGGGATTGGTTAACAGAGAACTAACTGTGGTATAGTTCCAGAGGGAGTATTTTAGAATGCGTTCGTTGAACTGTAGTTTAGCTCTGTTGCAGAGTGCGCTAGAAGAGGTTCGATCTTATTTAGTACAAACATGCGAAATTAAAAATGCAATGTGACTCCTTCGGTGGTGTAGTGGTAAGCATGCTCGCCTCTTATACCGAACTTCTCGGTTCGACTCCCAGGTAAGTCAAAATTTGGCTTAAGTCGTGGATGTTTTTTCAAAAAAATGCTTCTTTCCTATCAACATTTCTTCCAGAGTCGATGGTCATAGCAGCTAGTACTCTTCTATGTGTAAATAATAATAATAATAATAATAAAAATGAAATGAAAATTTAGATTATGATTGCAATCACTTTATTTATTAATGAAAAAAATATAAATTTTTATCTTACAAAAGTAAAAGTATTAATAAATTTTCGCAGTACTAATTTTTGAGCATAGTTTCCTCATCCATTTCCACCCGTACTAATTTCAGCGTTATCAACTTTTGATATGGCAGTGCCGCCATTACTTTCTTGAGATTGTGGCTTGTATTCTCTGAAATTGAAAATGTTTATAGTAATAGAAATACAAATACTCAAATTTGATTAATACATTCGACAATTATTACAACTTACTTTTTATTAAAATAACATTTCACTTTTTGTGTACAAACTTTTTGGCACAAACTGATTTGAAGAAAATTTTTTTGTTCAACTTCTGAACAGCTATATCGTTCAAAGCTGACAGTTCGAAAGTTTGAGCGGCTCCGCTCATTCATTTTTATATATACCCATTTCTTAATGCCAACCGTTTTGCACTAGTGCTGTTCCAATTCATTGTGAACCAGTTTTAAACTGGTTCACTGTTGAGAATGGTACAGTTCCTTCCTGCAGGGCAACAACAACCACGACAACTTAGTTAGAATTTTCCCAACGCTCTTCACAACCTAATGGGACAACCAAACCAGTGTGTATGGCAAACAGAACCGGTAAAAAACAAGCTAAATAGCCACACTGAAAAAAAAAGATCATGTTAACTTGATATTATTAAGATCAATTTTCCGATCATATCATGACGGAAAACTATCAAAGTGATCCTAAAAAATATCAAATGGATCATTTGTAACAGATTTCTTAAACAGCTGGTTATAAGTAAACTTAAGCAAAATACTCTTGTTTTTTAGTAGGCGGTTTCAAATCAGTACGTTTCCTGAGTTGTTCAAAAATATATTTGCTATATGGGATCTTCGGTCGCTTCTTCTAGGCATATTTCCGCATATTTTTGCATTGAAATATGCGGAAATATATAATATATTTTTTCCCCTTTTTTTATTTATTTGGTATTATTCATCAGATCATTCTGATCTTAGTAAATCTCAATTTGATATTTGCGAAAAATGTACTTTTGACATTTCGATAATATGAAAAGGCTATTAAAACATATCGCGTGAGAATTGATATGAAAAAGTGAAAAATTGATTGCCACAAAATATCAATTTTTTTTCCTTTCCAGTAAAGTTCTTGCAGGGATCCCATCAACACTAATCCAATCATAAAAACTTCTCGTTCACGAAAGGAGCTAAGCACGATGTTATGTCTAGATGCTCTTTCATTTTTTTTTTTTGCCATAAACTTTCCTCTGTTAGATTCACTAGGTATTTTACTCGGAATGTTCTTTTTTTTTGGATTTTGGAGTTTTTTATGATTTTTATGAATAAATAATAATAATATTGATCAAACATCAATTAAAAATAATAAACAAAAGAACAATATAAGTGCATTGATCAAAATGAGATTTGGTAGAGTAGTACACTGGGTATTTCAGTTTGCAATTCGCATGTTCTACCACTGCGCTATGGAAACAACCAAATTCCCGCTCAATTTTGCAAACTTCAATATTGGTGAAAAGGTCAATGTGTGGTGAAAAGGAAAAAGTGCTTAAGTCGAGTTACGAAAAAACTAAAAAGCGCTTGAGTAGACATGCTTTTCTTTTCTACTTAAGCGCTTTTTCGAATAATGAAATTTGACTTAAGCACTTTTTCCGTTTCACCACAGATTTGCTAGTGAAGCAATGAATGCGAACGGCTCAACTTCATATTTCTTTAGTGCAGAATGCTATGTGTAAGTAGGTGATGCAAGATTCACATGGGTACAAAAATCTCGTTAATTTTTTCCCGACACTTGAACAAAAATAACGAGACTTTTCAACTTCTCGTTGGCACTTTCCTTCAAATACGCCTGTATTTAAGGAAAAGTTGTCTAGCCGAGATGGTTTCGGAGATTTGCGTCTGTATAGTATGTGAGTCTCAGTAGAGATGTCGAGCGAGCAGGTTCGATCAACAAAATTCCATTTACACTGTATAAAGCAATTTTTTATTTCGCTATATGAGGGCTTTGGGTTTCAGTTTTTCCTACAAATGCTCGAATATACGAAACGACGATTCAGTTGATTTTGAATCGTTGCGACAGCAAGATCTATGTTGTTATTACATATGCCGCTCGCATAAGTTTTGTTTTTCGGCCTTTGATTTCTATAATGAAATTAATAATAATAATATAAAGATGTTATATACCAACATTCAATGAACTTTTTTTTTTGTTGACTTGATTAGTATTTATTATTTCGACTTTTGATTATTCTTTTCGTAATATACGTTATAATTTATTATACATATATATATATATACCAATATTAAGTAATTAAAAATATTTTTACATTATTATTAATATGAAATATTCAAATAATAACAAAAATCAGTAATGTACCAGAATAGTATCTTCGGCATGCATCGAAGCTTCTATACCATTCACCTGCAGTGAATTTTTCAATGAGAAGTTGTAGATTCTTAAAAAAAAGTTAAAAATTTGTCACAGAAAAGTTTCAAAATTTTCAATAAAATATTTAAAATTTTTCAATACCACTATATCCTGAAAGTTTCAACTCAAGGAGGAATAACTATTTTTACAAAATTTTCAAGTATGCAATGATATCAATACCAAAATATCCTGAAAGTTTCAATTCAATCGGACAATTACTTTCGGAGAAATATTTTTTTTTGTAAAATTTCGAATAAAGAAGAAGAACGAATTTTGATATAGTTATTTTGTATGGCAGGTATATCGAAATCTAATCCGATCTTGATTATTTGCTTTTTGTGATGGAATTGATAAAAAAAGCTTAAATACGAAATTTCATACAAATTTCTTTATAAACAAAAAAGTTTTCCATATATGGGCTTTTTGACTGATTTTGACACTTTTGTATGGCAGCTATATTTAAATCTGATCCGATTCGGCAGTCAAAGCTCCCATAACCGAACACGCACTGTCGCAGTGTTTTTGCCCGGTTATGGGATATGTCCGCTTATGAGAGATGTACAAATTTTTTTATTTTACATGTTTTATTGAAGTTAAAAAAACAGAAATACATTTTTATTTATTTATTTATGTACTTATTCATACATATGTATAAATGATCATTGTATTACACATTGCCAATGCTTTATCATACAAAATTATGGAATCCGTTATTTCTACATAAAACTCTTCGTCAGACTCACTTATCTCCACAATACCGCTTCGATGCAGTATTTCAATACAGTGATATTTTACATTCATCAACTCTAAAAAATTCGTCAAATCCATTTAACTGATCGTTGTCAGTTTGCGTGAGTTGCCACAGGTATATCATCCTCGGCATGAAAATCGAGAGTACTACTTACTTACTGGCACTACAACCATATGTCGGTCTTGGCTACGTTAAGTTGATTTGATCAGTTGCTCCTCTGGCCTGCGAGCTAGAGCCAGTTGATAATACCAATCGACGAAAGATTTTCCATCACTTGGTCCATCCCACGGAGATTCGCCCTACCCCTTCTGCGCCGTCCACCACTGATGTCTGAATTGAATACCCTTTGAGCTGGAGCTGCTTCTTGCATTTGCTCGACATGACCCAGCCAACGGAGCCGCTGAGTTTTTATCCGCTTGACTATATCAATGTCGTCGTAGAGCTCATGCAGTTCATGGCTCATTTTAATCCTGAGCACACCGTCCAAGCAAAGGGGACCAAAGATTTTACGGAGAATTCTCCTCTCGAATACAGCTAAGTTCATTTCATCGGTGGCGTTTAACGTTCCTACTTCTGCGCCGTATAGCAAAACGGGAAGAATGAGAGATTTGTAGAGAGTGAGCTTAGTGCGTCGAGAGAGGGCTCTACTTCTCAATTGCCTATTGAGCCCATAGTAGCACCAGTATGCGAGAGTTATTCTCCGTTTGATCTCCATGCTGACAATAAGTTTGGTGTTAATGCTGTTTCCTAGGTAAACGAAGTTGTGTACCACTTCAAAGTTGCAACTGCGAAGAGAAACTTGTAGTCCAAGACGCTGAGACTGTTTACTAGTTGACAGCATGTACTTCGTTTTGTCCTCATTCGCCACAAGACTTTGTCGGCGTGACTCCCTTTCCAAACAGGAGAAAGCTGCACAGACTGTTCGTGCATTCTGCTCCATGATATGAATATCATCAGCGTAAGCCAGCAGCATGACACTCTTAAAAAAGATGGTGCCCGAGTGTCTGATATGAGCAGCCTGTATGCAGCTCCATCCTTATGTTAAAGAAGTCGCACGATAGGAAGTCACCTTGTCTGAATCCGCGTTTGGTATCGAAGGGGGTGGTAAGGTTCTTCTCTATGAGCACTGAGCAAGATGTACTGCATAGTGTCATTTTGCAAAGTCTTATCAGCTTGGCAAGGATAGCAAATTCAGTCATTGTGGCAAATAGGTGACTACTTATAGTGCTGTCGAACGCATCTTTATTAACGACAATAAGGTGGTGTGTGTCGATTTGCTTTTCTTGCGTTTTTTACAGGACTTGGCGTAGTGTGAATATCTGTTCGATGGTGAATTTTCTAGGTCTGAAGCCGCATTGATAAGGTCCAATTAGTTTGTTTACGATGGGCTTCAATCTTTCACATAATACACTTGATAGAACATTACAAATGACGTTAACAAGACTTATACCACGATAGTTGGTGCAAACCGTGGTATCACCCTTTTTAAGCATTGGACAAGGTATGCTGATGCTGAGCTAGCTGTAACGACATTTCATAATAAGTGTTTTATTATTAAGCCTCCGTAGTAAACCTTAAAAACAAACTGCAAACTGAAGCTGTATTTCCAGGCAAAAAATTATGTTTATATTTGTTAAATTTAATTCCTTAGGATGAGATGCCGCATTATCCAAGAACAAGAGAATTTTACGATTCTGAGATTTAATTTTTGTGCTGAGCTGCTGCTCCCATTCAGTCATAATGGTTTGAGTCATCCATGGTTTTTTGACAGATTTCTAATCAACTAGTAGTTCTTTGATATGAAGATGCTGCAATGCTCGATGGCGGGTTGCTTTACCTATGAGCAGCATTTCTTTCTTTCTAGTTTACACAAAACAAAACTGTGACCATTTCCTTCGACAACTTTCCGCTAATGCATTTTTCGGACTTACGAGCGAGAGCTTTGTCAGGCAATGCGTGAAAGAAAAGTTCGCTTTCATCTGCGTTGTGAATATCCTCCAGCTTGTATCCACGCAACATAAATGGCAGTTTGGTCTTGAACTGCTCGACATCCACCTGATTTACATCTAAAGTTTCACGAGTTATACACTTCAAAGCAACATTATTCCTTCTGCACCATTTTTGCAATCAGCCCTCTGACGCAGAAAAATCAGAAACATCTAATTGCGATTTTACTCGCCTTAGCCTTTACAATCGGACCAGAAATAGGAATATTTTGACATGTCGCCTTATCAAATCAATCAAAGCACATTTTGTTTATGTCAGAACCGCCTGGTTTAACGAAATTTATCTTTTGAATGTCATTTACTCCAGACTCCCATTTGGAACAAATAATTTTTTTTTTTTTTAATAATTTGTGCGGCCTGTGATTTGCTAGTATTGAACTTTAAAAAAAAAAAAAAATATTATAAATATGTGCACTTTTTAAAGAGCAAGAAACTTCACCTCTTCGCAGTATCCCACACTAACATTTTTTCTTTTCAAAACACATTAATAATTCAATTTTTTCTTTAATAGATAAAACATTTTTCCTTGGTGCTATTTTATGGCTTTGAGACAGATAAGCACTTATGTAAATAATTTTTAAAACTTTCAGGTTGACACAAGCGTTGTAACGTACGCCTGACTAATAGTCACTAGAGTTCGGAGTTTCAGGAATAATGCACCTCTAGCTCTAACTAGTTCGCCGGATTGTCGAGGTTCTTTCCGATTCCAAACTCATAGTTCCAAACTTTACGACAATGTTTTAGGTGCACGTATTTGGCTTATTAAAGAAATCAAATTGAATAAAAATAATATATTAGAAAGTACAGTATATTCTTTCTTTCTAGCTTTCTTTGTTCATATATTCTTTTTTCTGTCCCATCTGGCTACAATTCAGATTCAGGAACTTTGATCTTGTTGTCCATGTTCTATACCCTTCCTACCATGACAATTTACACTATTGTTTCTTAAATTGTCCTTTGTTAAACGTCTATGCAATAAACTACATTCGCATCTTGGCATGTTGGAATATGACGAACTACGAAATCAAATTACGCGCACATATTCAAAAAATTCAATTACGATATTTATTACAACTCTTGTAAAGGGTTTTTCAACAGGGGTCTACAAAAGTAGACCGATAGGGACAGCAAACGACGCCATATTTTTTCCCGCTCTTTTGACATTTCTCTTCAGTAAGG
>JAWNPW010000588.1:0-13566 GCA_035078745.1 Diastata ussurica
AAAAAAAAAAAGTTAGAAGTTTTTTATAAAAAGTTGAACGTTTTCAAGAAAAAAAAAATTTTTTCAGAATAAAAATTAAAATTTTTCAAAAAAAGTTTCGCAATTTTCTATAAAATATTTAAAATTTTTCATATTACCTTATCCTGAAAGTTTCAAGTCAAAACCTTTTTGTAAAATTTCGATATTTAGCGCCATCTAGCGGAGAAATTTTGATGAACAAATTTAATATGCATCAATACTGATATATCCTGAAATTCACAATAAAATTTTTCAATATCACCTTATTCCGAAAGTTTTAAGTCAATCGTACAGTAAGTTTCGGAGAAATAATTATTTTTGTAAATTTTCGAATAAAGAAGAAAAACGCATTTTGATATACGGAATTGATAATGAAGGCTTAAATACGAAATTTCATAGCAATATCTTCATAAACAAAAAAATTTTCCATATAAGGGATATTTGACCGATTTTCTCACTTTTGTATGGCAGCTACATTTAAATCTGATCAGATCCGGCTGAAATTTTGGGGTGAATTGAACTGACATAAAAGAAGACTCCATGCAGCTCTATATCTCAAAAACTGAGGGACTAGCTTGCATTCTAACGGATAGATAGACAGACAGAGAGATGGGCAGACAGATAGATAGACGGACATTGCTAGATCAATTTCTTTATTGATGCTGATCAAGAACATACATGTATACTTTATGGGGTCTCCGGTGCTACCTTTGACCGGTTACATACATCGTATTAAAGTGAATATACCTTTTCCACGTTTGGTGAATGGTATAAAAAGTTACAGAAATGAATTGCCAAGCTCTTTAAACTTAAATTTGCGTTAGGACAGACATGCGGACGGACATAGCCAGATAAATTTCTCTTTCGTAGCTGATCAAGTACTTTATAGAGTGTCCGATCATTCATTCTAGTTATGGTTATACCTGTGATTAAAGACATCAATATAATAACGAAATTCAATCTATTACATGAAACGGTTAAGTATTCTTATAGAGGTGAAGTTTCAGAATACGATATGCTCAATTTAGAGAAGACTTTAAAGTTGATTGATTTAAATAAAAAAAAAAAAATTCGGTACATGCACATTAAAAAATGACTCATTGCGTCCTTATTCTGACCTCGTATATCATCAAATGAAATTAGTTGCGTTCAGAATGAACCACACTGACGCCTTCGAAATACGCTAATTAAAATGTTATATGCGAATTGTTTGATATAATTTATCAAAAGCCACGAATGGTTATATATCTTTACATTTTTTTTTCGTTGTTTGGCTAAAGCAATTCGCGTATAATTTTCATAATTTCTATGCCATGTTGGTCACCAAAAGCAAAAAAAAAAAAAGGCACAAACAGACACGGATACACAGTAAATAAATACATTTAGACATTTGCTTGGACAGACAGACTGGCTGAAGCACAGAAAGTTAGATAGACAAAAGAGGTATGACTCTGCGAATATAACCTATTACCGGAGTCATAATTATCTTTTTATGACTTTGTCATGACATTACTGGCGCGGATTAAAGCCAGCATCAAAGAGGAGCTAAAGGAACACGTAGCAATAAAAAACCGCGAAATGCGTAACTGCCAAGTAACAAAAACCGCATAAATTACAAACACACCGCATTTGTTTGTTTAACTGGTTGGTCGGCTGGCGGATTTGTTGGTACATTACTTTTTGAGTTTGGGTTGGAACGATGTTCGGTTTTCGTACCCTCTAAGAATATTAAAAATGTAAGAGTTGCAAAGTTTAATTTTTCACAAACAGGAATGGTTACCAGTTGATTTAATTCTTGGGAGAGTATGAACCGGTTTCAAAAGAGTGACTGGAAACAGAAAAAGTTATGCTTCATCCAAATATAAGGAGCTGACGAAGTATAATATTTTTAATTATCTTTTTCTTATATGGTTTTCAAACTATTAGCTAATTTAACAAGCCAAGATTGAAGTGACTATATAGAGCGTTGCTCGCTTTGGCTTTGGATTTGCAACTCATATACGTGTAGGAACTAAATCTCGCGACAAAAACGGTTCAGACTACACTCTGAATATTAAAATTTAATATTTATGCTTGCAATGGAATTTTCCTTAATTTTTGTATATCCTTATATGAATATGAAGAAATATTAAGAGGCGAGGACCACCGAAAACTACTACCTGAAATACATTCAAACTCCAATATAAAGTATATATATTCTTGATCTGCATCGATAGATAAATCGATCTAGCTATGTCCGGTCGTCCGTCATTCCTCCCCTCCGTCCGCCTGTAAGCAAAAAGTAGATACTAGAAGTTGAGATAATCGAACTAAATGTGGCACACAGACTCTGTATATGTGCCCCATCTGCAAGTTTCAGATATTTTTTGGAACGGACCATTTTTCGGGTATCTCAAGTACACCTATTTGTGTTTTTGTGATGTTTTTGACATTTTTATGGCTATAAATCCTACAAAATACAATATTTACTAATGAAATTTGGCAAATTTATGCCAATCAATGATATAAATATTTTGTCCAAAACTAGGCGTGTTTCGCCTACTTTTCATCATTTTATTCGAACATTTCTCATTTTAAAAGAGTTGAGCAACGAATATGACTTAAAGATTATAGTCCAAGTGCAAATAAAGAAGGTGAAAGTTATTCAAGTAGTCGGTTCTAACAGACTAAAACCTTCTTTCTGAATTTTTTGTATATTTTATTCGTACTTAGACTTGTCAGATCATGTCTGCGGAGATTGATGATGAATCATTCTCCAAGATATTTAAAAAAGACTATTGGCAATACGATTATACATTTTTAACGACTTCGAAAAATTAAATAATAGAATCTATCAGGGAGGTCTTTAAATATCCTCAGTATAAGAACGACCTTGTAACGGCTTCGGTGGCTTCTCTTTTTACAGTATGGTTATGATCTCTTCGCTCTCTTTTTGTTCTTCGTGCATATTGCAACGCGCTGTTGATAAAATAATTATTTACAAATCTTTCAACAAGTAAGCATATTTAATATATGTTTTCTGATATCAGTGTCTGATCAGAGGCAACCATTTTGTCGTATGTGAAACTTTTGAGTCGAAGTCGACTATATAAGGTCAAAATTCCCGGTTCGTGCAATGGCTAGCAGTTTATAACAATTAAAAAAATAATAATTTGACCTAATCTTTATTTGATAGCCTTCGTGTTTCAATTTGTTGTTAATACTGCAGCATGTGTGACTTAATTTGTCCACATGTAACGTTTTTTCTATACATATTGGAAATTAAAGAAAAAAGGTATAGAAATAAAAAATATATTGTAGATAATTTGCCAACATATACGCATATACGTTCAACGTATGAATGATTGAAAAAATGTAAAATTAAAAAAAAAAAAAAACATATTATATAAAAACAGATTGGCAGCATTGTTGCGCTCAATTTGTTGTTCCCGCTTTTTTAAATCAAAGTTACATTGCAAAACTGTCATAAACACAATGCTTACGATTTTTTTATTTCAATTTATTTTTCTTTTAATTTCTAATATTTCACGCTTCACCTACAACCACCAGCAAATCAACTCAAACCAATAAGAAGCGAATAGAAACGATGCTAATGTCGCGTGAAATATGCAAACACTGCCATCGTATGTTGTGAATGTGATTGTGCATCAGAATGAAAGAGAGAGAGAGAGTGTGAGAGCTGTTGTTTATGAGTAAAAAATTATGCCAGACACGTTTTTGGTTAGGTGCGAGCATTGAAATTCTGTTCGCCCCGAAGGTGCATTTCCGTTGTCGCTGCCATCGTCTGCTACGTTATTTATTTTAACATCACCACTAACGCCAACAACAACAGCAGTTGCAAGCATAATACAACGAACAATACTAGTTAGAGGTGTTTGTGTACGAGTGTGTGTGTGAGAACGTTGGACACTGTAAGCGAATGCAGCCTAAGCTGAGGCGTCGCAAAGCATTCGAATCAGTGTCGAAAGTGAGTTTGGCATTAAAAAAGAAAAAAAAATTTTTTCTTATTTAAAAATGCCTCCAGTTATTTTGGGGTACGTGTCGTACGCTATTGTTATATAGTTGTTGTAATTTGTTATTGTTGTTAACTGTTGTTGAAATACTAAATAGAAAAGCGCAATTCACGTGCAGAGTGCTGTTATTATTGTTGTTGCTGCTGTTGTTGTTGCTGGTGCTGTTTAACTGTTGACAGGACACTTCAACTTATTGTTCTCATGTTTAATTCAGCATAAAATTGGTTTCTATTATTTTTCATTTCCGTCTGTTTTCATGCTGTTTGTTTGCTTTAATTCATTGCTAGTCAGTGTGCGGCGAATTCAAGCGTTGCGTACAAAGCCAAAATTTTTCTACTTCAGCTGATTTACTGTTGCACTTAAATGAAAATTCTGAAAAAAAATTTTAAAAATATTTTTAATTTGCAAACATGCAAAAAAAGGACATCCACTGTGTTGTTGTTGTTGGCAACCTGTATTCCAATTTGCGAAATGAAATATGAAAAAAAAAAAACGTGAAAGAATATTACAGCCGACTAGAACCAACATTTAAATACCCTTCACTTACAACATTTATAACAAATGTTAGCATTAGTATATCAAATTTCATTACTAAATATTCCACGTATTTACAGTTGATCGCACGGTGAGACTGGATTAGAAAAAAAACTTGATTTTTCATATAAACATCCGAGAAAAAAGTGTGATTATCGTTCAGACTTGTTTTCAGAAGACTAATTTTCTAACTATCAAAAAAGTAAAAAAATTTTAAATTAGACAAAAACTTTTCAATCTATCAAAATATCAGTTTGTTGTTTTTTTTTAAACTCTTCTCATGCCATTTTGTTGTTGCTTGATGTTGTTTTTATTTATCGACTTCTGACCACCATTTTCTCAGGTATGCGATGTCGCTAGCGTCGCCTTTCGCTCCTATCGTTCATACTCCGATCATTAATACGTGCATAAAAATATCATTCATACATATGTATATAACAACATAGTGTCGAAAAAGTGGTTGCGAATTTTGTAAGAATAAATGTTAAGCGATGAAATCAAGCAAAGCAAACACTTTGCCCGTTTGTCTTCTCTTCAAGGTGAACGTTTTAAAATCGGTAAATTTCATTTTTTGACAGTTAGAAAAAAACATTCTGTTTAGGAAACTGTCGAAAATTTAACATTTTTTTGTTGTGTGTTTTATTTTTTTTGTTTTTTTTATGAATTTTTTGACAGTTGGAAACAAAATTCAGAAGACAAAATAAAATTACTCTACTAGCTTACGAAATTTGGTTCAAAAGTTTTGTTCTAATGCCAGTCTCTCCGTACCTAGTATCTTTCTATCTATTCACATTTTATACCGTTACCATGATAACATTACGATAAATAGTGAGTTTCTAGAGTAAATAAGGTAAGCTGTGAATATGCTTATTTTAAGGATTTAAGTTTTAAGGAACTGTATTCAAACTGCTTACAGAAATAGAATGGTGTACTGAACATTTTCTATTTGGTACATTAGACGGTCTCATGTCACTTCTTCTGTGTGTTACAAACGGACTCACAAATATAGTATACCATTCGTGAATGGTTTCAAATTATTTAGCAAAAAAAATGGAGACGACGACAATGTCGAACCGTGTGTAGATGTTTCGTGTGTTAATTAAAATTGTCCACAATTTTGATTGAATTTTTTGCAGTGGTTGCTGATTAAATTTCAACAAAGAAAGAAAGAACAAAAAAAGTGTTTTGACAGTTACATCATAGAGCAAAGGGTTCTAATTAATTATCGCAACTTCGTTGCGGCGTTAGCTTTTGTTGCATATGTGATTTGCTGATGTTCGTCTTTACCTGATTCTGATTGTCCACTTTTGGTGCTTGATTTGATTTTTGGTACGATTTTTATTTACAGTCTGAATTCATAGCTTTTGAGGTAGATATCTGCGCTGGAAGCTTAGTTGAGCTATAGAGAAAAAGAAAAGATAGCGGGATATTCAGAAGAAAAAATTTTGAACCGTCCACTTAACGTAGAAGAGGGAGTCTTTCAAAAACATATGAGAGAAAGCGTGAATGTGTTCCAATATCATAAATATTTATGTTCGAAATAAATTGTTTCTACATTCATCTGGTTCGTAGATTTTAAAATAGAACATTTTTTTAAATCTACTAGGTCTCAATGACCGATAAAATTTTGTCTATGCAATCGTATGAATTCGCGGTAATTTTTTGTTGGGCATATCTTAAATAGCATGTTCTTTGGATCAACCGATTCAAACGAATAGTTCTGTTATGATGAAGAGTTATGATAATAAATTCGTGAAACATTACATATATACAATACAAATATGTCCGCCAGTCTATTGGTCGGTTATTCTACGAACCAGTCTCCTATCTTTGGGAAATTGAACATAAAGTTCAACTAGTTCATCAGAGAAAATTAACCAAAGTGAATCATAACTTTTAAACGTTCACACTTAATGCATCTAAATTTTGTGTAAAGCATTTATACAAATTAATAACTGTCTTTGTGATGCTCTGAAGGTGAACACCGAAAATATTAATGGTACATTACTATTTAAGAAATGACTTTTGGCGATTCGCAGTCCATACAAACTCTTTCTGCCTTTCTACTTATCATTTTACAAAGTGAAAATTTAGTGCAAAGGAACACATAATTCAGATGAGAAAGTGTTCAGATTCAAAGGGACACATATTGATCTGATCATGTTAATTTTTCATATCAGGTTTTAAGTAATAGGAGAATTTTTACCATTTCAGATGGGCAGACTGCAATTTCCTCTCATGAATGCATTGCTATTACGATCAACTAGTTCCGAGGTTAGTCATATTTAAGCCAAAATGCACCATTTAAGGGAAAAAGTAATAATTGCTTATCTTTCATAGCGAATAGCTAAAAATTGGCAAACACGAGCTTTCCAATACACTATTTTCCAGACTGATCTTTCAGTGCAGTTCATAACGGACCCTTATTGTTATATTAAACCAATTTTTTGTTTGGATGAAATATTTTTTATTTCACTATCTTTTTCTACTTTTCGCCACTCTACATATTGGCTGATTTATCTGACATTCTTGCTTTCTTCTAACAAACACGAGTAAAATGTTTCCAACTTCTTCTCTGTTTTTAATTTTTTTTTCTTTCCACCTTAAACCAAATTGACATCCGTTTACTTTCTGGGCATACCTTATAGCAATCTTAACTTTATGAACTCTAGCGGGATTAACTTGTTCTTTTGATTGAAAAAGCTGTTTTTTGCCAACCAAGAAATAAAATAAAAAGAAAAAACTAAAATGAAATGAAATTTTTGTAAACTCACGTCTCAATCAGATAAAAATTTCAAAACATAGTATGTAGTGCTCATGGCTGCTCCTGCTGTTGCAACGAAAATAAAGTAAATTTTCAACAGGAACAGAGCAAAACCTTGTGGGCGCCATTTCCGGCAACATCTGCCGTGTAGCAGTTTTTCTTCAGACTCAAATGCCAGCACAATCTCAGCGACTTGGAATTAGTTGTTTCCGTGTTTCCGTTCAACGTTTTTTATGTGTGTTTTGGGATGAGTTGATTTTTAGAATAACCAACAGACAATATTTTTACTGGCAAAATTTATGCCGCCCACAAGTAGCACAACAGCAAACTTCATTCAACATTCACGTAGAATGCTTTTTCGAATTTGGCAATTGGTCTTGAGAATGATTTCGGTAACTGCTGATACTTGATTGCGCAATTGGGAGTATGTTGTTTGTACCTTAGCTAACTGTATGTCTGTCTGTCTGTCTGTATAGGTTAAGTGCTCCGCTGTCTGCATTGACTTCTTCGTTTTTTTTTTTTTTTTTTTGGTTTTTTCTTTAACTTTGAAACTTAGCCACTTGGTGGCATTTTGGAAATTATTGGTTTGGGAATTATTTTCAATTAAGGCGCATTACAATATTTTCAATTGTTCGCTTTGGTCTTTGATTAGTTACGCTTAACTTGTCGCAGGTTTTTGCTTACTTATTCGATATGAACTCAGTGTAAGATTTGCTTAAAAAGTTTTTATGGCTTGTGGTATTCTATTAAAAAGTTTGAATCATTTAATTTCTGATTCTATTCGAAATTCGAAGTTAGTTTTGCCGAAACGAAAAGTAATTAAAATTCAAATGGCAGACAAACATTTACATTAACATTTTTCCTACTTGCAGCATTTCAAAATATTCAATTTCTCAATTTTATCTTCAAACTTTAAGTCAGCACTATTGCTGGCGTTGCTGTTGCTGCTGTCAACCTCTCAAGTTGAGTTCAGTCAGTAAGTGAGTGAGTGAATGATGAGTTTTATGTGGCACTTGGCGCCTGTCTGGCGCACGCCAAAGTATCTTAGGTAAAACGAGGCGTGTCTGCAAACTCACTGATTATGTTTGGCAATGACTGAATGTATGAGCTGACTCTGCTCGAATTGAGTATGCTATTTCATTTTTCATTCCACATGACGTGGCGTTCACGTAGCTCCAACATTATTATTATAATGTGTTATCATAATTTCTTTGTTTTCTCATTTTTTGTTTGTGTGCGTATGAGTTATTTTTTATACCCTTCACCGACGGTATACTAAGTTTGTGCGTCCGTTTGTAACGCCCAGAAGGAATGATCGGGAACCCTTTAAAGTATATATATTCTTGATCAGCATTGAAAGAGAAATTTATCTGGCTATGTCCGTCCGTCTGACCGCCTGTCCGGTCGCAAAATAAATCCACACAGATGGAGATAATGAAACCAAATTTGATACATACCTTCCTCATGAGCAGACTAAGATCAAGTTAAAAAATTTTTTGGATCCGACAATTTTTTCGGGTACCTCCAGTACACCGATGTGTGTTTTTGAGACTTTTTTGACATTTTTCTGGCCATAAATCCCACAAAATACAATATTTGCTTCTGAAATTTGACACGTTTATGCCATCATCAATGATATAAATAATCTGTCAAACACTGGGCGTTAATCGAATATTAGTCATTTCAAAAGAGTTTTGCAACGAATTTTTTACAAAACTTTTCAGCCAAAGAAGTTGACTTAAACATTATCGTTCAAATGAAAATATAGAAGGTGAAGGGAATAGTCGGTTATAATCGACTATATCGTCCTTTCTGGTTTAGTATATTTTTTGTAGCATTTCGAATATTAATTTTCAGAAAGGCTAATTATACAACAGTGAACGAATTTCGTCTATCCAACTTCATTTTGGTAAAGGTTATAACAAAAAGTGTAAATGGTATATGCACTTTGTCATGATTTATATAAAACATCTTCGGAGACCTCATAAAATATATATTTTGTTCTGTCTGTCTATGTCTCAGTGCTACTATCTCTCAATTTGTTAGATATCCAGCTGAAATTTGGTAAGAGTTCATTTATCATTGAGTTTTTTCATTTATGAAGGCATTCCCACGAAATTTCGTGCTTAAGCTTTCATTTTCGGTTCCATATGATCCTAATTTTATCAAGATTGGATCGGACTTAGATAAAGATGCCAAACAAATAACAAATCTTTAAGTTTTTACTATCAACTCTGTAAAACGTTATTGAAATTATATTGTAACTGCCATACAAACTGGAAATTTTAAGAGACGTGCTTCTTTTTCTTAATTCGCATAATAGTTCAGTGAAATTAGTCATACCGCCCGACGTCATAACGCCCAAGTCGAAAATGACATAAAACCCAAAATTTCGTCAAATAAATTGTTGTTGCAAAAATTAAAATTTTTGGATGTTATAACATATTTTTTTTGGGCCCATAACGACCAAAATTTAAATTCTTCAAATTCTCGAGTAGGATTAAAAAAATAAAAAAAATTATAAACACCTTTTTCCTATTATGAAAGTAGCACCGCATTGAAGTCACGTTCGGGTCTACAGAATTTCTTCATTGGAATCTCTTTTGCGTGGCCGGCTTTTGGCCGTTGCTTGGGGATCATAACCCTAGGACGGCGTGGACCATTCCGAAGCAGCGAAGTCAGTGTTCAACGCCGTTCAAGGGATATGATTCCTAAGCCACCCGAAAAAGATTTATTGTTATTCTAACGGTTGTTTTCGTTTGTTCCGTGAGCAATTTCACAAATTTTAGCATATGTCATAACGCCCAAACGAAAAAATTGGACTTTATGATATTTTTTTTTTTTATTTTTGTTGTGACATTTTTTCTAGCTATTTGGATTTTATGTCATTTTTTTGGGGGTTACATTTGGTCATTTGTGGCGCTATGATCGTACGCTGTAACTTAAGTACCTGAATTCATTTTCACCATTAAAATTTTGAAAGCATACTTAAGTAGTCATCGTCGAGAATTTAAGCATAGCTTGATCTACTCAATGAGAACAGCTGATCAAAACAATTGATCGTCTAACATACACAAATTTAATTATTTTATAGAATCAAAATGGAGAGTGATAGCGACAGTTACTACGAAATTATAATCAATGTTTAAAAAAAAAGAAAAAAAGTGAACACTTTTTACTAAAAGTAAATCAATATAGACATTGAAAAACGATGCTGAAAATTTTTATCATTTCGCTTTTTCTTTACAACACAATCGGGTGTGATTTGCATAGGGTTGCCTTCGACTCACAAAACAAAATAAAAAGAGCGCTGCCATTCCTTTTTAAAATAAATATAATGAGATAATGAAATGGTCGAAAACTTAAGTACACACTCAAATGAGAATCCATGCTAAAACTTAAGTTCAACCTTAGCTTGTTTAGTGAAATCGGTCGCAAGAAATATGTATAATTTAAGAATCTGAAAAGTGTCTAGCTCACAATGGTGTGCTCGAGCGGCTATCCGAAAAAAACATCGCCATGAACTGACTCTTCAGATTCTTAAAATATACATTTTTCTTAACATCTCTGCAAAGATTTAGCTTGTCCAAATTTTTTCATTTATTTGTTGTATTTTGATCTAATTTTACTGGATTTTAAAGTAAAATTCTATGGAAAACTTGTTGTTTATGAAGATATCTAGATCTAATTCGTTTTTAAAGATTTAATACTTCTTTTTTTGAAAATCGAACCTTTTTTGTTGAAAATGGTACTATGGGTTTTTGAAAATTAACTTTTTTTTAAAAGTGTATATACAATTTTTTTTTAAAAGACATGCCACTACTTTTCAAATTGCAGATAATTCTAACAAATTTTAGCACTATTGCACTCTTAACTCTTTCACGAATTCAATTAATAATCAATTTCAATATTTTTGTTCTACAATATTCAAATTACATGTTGTTAAATATTCTTTTAGTTTATCTATTATTTTCAAGAAATTTAATATTGTAGACAGTATATGGATGGTATAGGATGGACTTGATTAATACCCACAGCTGTTGCGACAATGAAATTTGTTGTTTGCATATTTTTTGATTGTTTCAAAATGTTGAAGAAGTTATTCAAACACATTATTCAAACTTATTATTTTCCATTTCTACTGTTTGACTTTATTCGCAGACATCATTATGATAAAAATTGTTTCATATGAAATTGGAAATATTCAGTGAAAAACACGATATTGTACTCGCATTGTTACGCATTTATTTTTTAACAACTGCACTTTCTTTTGAGTAAAATATGCTTTTTTATATTCTTGAATATTATTTGGAAAAGAAATTCTTTGACTGAACACGTAACTCTTTTTTCAGCTTGAGGCACGTTTCTTTTTGAACTTAAATATTTGACAATTATTTAAATAGACTTTAATAAGACTATAAATTATTATTTGATAACATTTCTTTTTTTTTATCAATGAAATGAACACATATGCGTTATTTACAAAATCTCCTCTCGAACTTTGTCAATGCATCCGTTCTAAAAATTCTAATAGGGGATATATATTGTTTCCAACGAAATTGACAAACTCTATTTTAAGTCAGAAATTGAATTTTACTGAGCTGACTTATATAGGATAAGCTTTTCATAGGATATTACAGCTACTTTAGGCTCATAAAGCTTAAAAACAGTTGCTAACTAGCAATCATAGAAACGTCGTCGTCTTCTAAAAGATTGTGATTGTCTGGAAAAATATGTAGAATTTACTATGGAAGCAAGCTGCTTTTGATTCGCTTTTATTTATCGCATAATACAAGGTACTTCAAAGTTCGTATAAGTCCAACTAAATAAATTATATTTACAATATCCAAGGATGGACAAAGCATCTTCAGCTATTTCTGTTAAAAGTTAAGCTTGGAGAATAAAATAGATAATTGTTTAAAATTTAAAGTCGCATAGCAAATGTGCACTGCTTTGTTCATAACTCATCGAGTTTTTAATGACCTAGAAGTTTTAGATGGAAAAATACTGTATTGCAATGCAAACTAGCATTTTGTTAGATTTACCTTCAGTTTATTAAATATTAGTTAACAAATTTCTTGTTCATTTAAACATTTCACTTTAGCTTAAATTTTACTTAAACTTATCTAACTAGAGTTTGTAAATAAAGTCTTCATACTGCCATTAAAGGAAATTCACATAAAAAGTCAACAACTTAAATTAGTTGAAGCCAAAGTAGAAGTACAAACATAAATAAACTGTTGTAGAACAAACAGATGGGATTGAATTGACTCAAAATTACATTCAACAAACATACAGATACATGCATTTACCTTTGAACTCCCTCAAGACATAGTTCTATGAACCAACAATATCCACAGAGTGTATGTGTTTGTCTTTGGATTACACCTACAATGTGTCAAAGTGTTGTTGGACAACTAATCGGTATGTCAATGGCAATCTATCTAATGATTACGATACTACTTTATATTCGATTGAACTTGAAACAACAACAAAAACGAAAATCAAATATATAATTGCTACAAAGAAAAATAAAATAGTTGAACGCACACTAGGGAATTACGAGCTTACCCAATAAACACCAAAAACGGCTTTTCTTGAACGATTGAGGAAATCATTTATAATATGTATGCCATAAAATATTTACAATGATACTTTAATTTAACACAAATAATTAACAGTCTCAGAATCGATTGGGAACTTACGGCTAACTAAAAAATGCAATTTGGGTTTGGAGAATAGAGATTATCTAAATTTGCAAGATATTGAATTTTTGTTACTGAAAAATGTATAATTCTCAGCCATCACAATAGCGAATTGAGAAAAAGGAGCTTCTAACCTGCATTGTCGAACTTTATTGAGTCGTCAATGTCATTATTGTCAGAATCACCTGTTTTTAACAGTTGAAAGTTGCGATTATTTTGAATTGGCTAATTAACCAAAATCATAAATATAAATTGAAACTAAAAACTCAATGATTGTGCTTAAATTGTGTTACTTTTCTTGGATCCAACTGATTTATTTTCAAAATATTATATTTAACTAAGGGAGAGTGCTTGTTATGGAGTTGGTATTGTTATAAGTTTCCATTGCTTCAACCAAATCGAGGCATTCGATATACCTTTAGAAAGGCAATTTTCATCACAAGGAAACATGATGATTTTTTTTTTGGAGAAAGAAAGGGATCTAGTTATGGCCTCAAAATCCATTACAAATAAAAACTATGAATTAAAACTA
>JAWNPW010000594.1:1697-15056 GCA_035078745.1 Diastata ussurica
AAAGGAAAGTGCATGCTGTGTTTGAGAGAAACACACTTAGTTAAGTGAATAGATGGTGGAGCTCCAGCTCGAAAGGTAACTATTCGGACCACAAAGATCAATTGCGCAATAGAGAAAGGCTGAACCTCTGTTGGAAAGTCCAACTGATCGAAATTATTTCAATTGGCGTCAGATGGCAGGCCAGAAACATTTTTGCAAACAGTTGGAAAAGACGAAGAAGCGCGGCTATTTTTAAGGCAACAAACTTATGTGCTGTAATTTAAATGATTTTCTCTTTAATCGCTATAAATCAGCGTTATATAAAGTTCTCCAGGAATATTCAATGCTTTCGAAATGTGTTTTACCTGATTCGATTGGGACGTTGCACAATGGGATTTCGAGTGCAAAAGCTCCATTTTTCGACCACTGAAATTTACAAATCTAATGATCCAGTTTTGTAGAGAAATGTTTCAATAAGAATTCATTAATGCTTTGTCCATAAATTTATATTTTATCTGCGAAAAATTGATTTAAATAAAGATTTTGTGAAGAAAACCGATCAGATTTTCGATAAACTTAGTTGTGTGCTAATCCAAAATATTAATGGTTCTATTATTTTAAATATATTTTTTCCGAAAATATGCTTGAATGTCTTGATCGATATGTGCTAAATAAAATTTGTTTATAAAATTCAGTGTTTTCAATTTTCATTGGAACAAAAAAAGGTTTCCTACGCCTTCCTACACCTTTTTATTATCAATAAATTAAGGAAGAGAATCACTTTTTTCGATTAATGCATAATTTGGAAACCGGAACAAGGTTTATTAAAAAGAGAAGAAATTTAAATTAAGTAAAATAAGAAATTTTGAAGAGGTGCGTTTCTCATTTTATATGGGTGGACGTCGGTGGTTGGGTAATTTGGTTAATAAAACACTCGGTTCCAAGTTTCAATGTTCTACGAGGACTCCTTATAGTATTTGCACAAAAATGTATGGAGCCATCCCACTGTGCGTTGTGGTGTCCGCAATAAAAATCTTGTTCAAGATAGGGTCCGCGGAATACATATGTTAAAGAAACCCTGTTTATCTAGTGCTATCAGTAGTTCAGGCTTTTATGACGCAGTGGTAGCTAAAGTGGCTGCTAGGCTGTACGTCCAACACAATTGTATTTGGAACATTGTGTTACTCCAAGTTTCTGCAACCGAATAACATTCCCTATTGCGAAAAAAAATTAAAATGAAACAACTTGTATTGCTGTTGGTTTTTTTCAGAATTTTTCAGGAGAAAAATTTATGAAATTTTATTTATTACAATAGACAGTTGAATTTGGTTGGTATTGGTGTTATTGTTGTTATTGTTGTTCTGTTTTTCTTTCTCAATTATTTATTATTGTTTTATTCAGTGATTTGAGTGAGTTTTGTTTTTTTTTTATACTTTTTCAAAATTTATTTAATTCAATTTGATTTCTTATTTCGAATGTTGTACTGCTTCTATGAGACTTTAACTGTGTGTTTGTGTGTGTGGTGTTTGTGAATTTCTTTCAAACCATCACTCAGACACGGTGCAGTGTTTAAAGTTTTTTATATATATTTTTTTTTTAATTATTTTTTTTTTTTACTTTTATATTTAATGTTTGTTTTACAATATGATTTTCATTCGTTTCGTAAAGTTAATAGATTTATTTCAATTGTATAATTAATAATAATAATAATAATAAAATTATAGAATAGGAAATATACTCAACTATTGTATTTATAATTTAATATGATTTTCATAATTCATGTTACGATAATTTGTGGAGGCGGCAAATGAATCGGAAGACGAAAACGAAACAAAAAATTTTTATAATTATTTAACATAATTACACTATTAATAGCAAAACATTACAACAAAGAAAAAAAAAATCAAAAAAGAAAAAAATTTGAATTCAAAAAATGAGAAAAATTTTGCAACTGTAAAGAAAAGTAAGAAAACTTTGGTTGATTTTGTTTTTTTTTTTTTTTTGCTTTTCTTTCGGTTTCCAGTTTATTTGTTTTTATTGTTGTCGATTGCTTTGCTTTAATTATTCTTTGATGTTTTGTTACTTAAGTTCTTAATGTTTTAATTTTTTTTTTTTGTTTTTTTTTTTTTTTGATAATCAATTTAATTTTTTTTTTATTTTCATTTCTTGAACTGATTCTTTTCAGATTTCTTTCGACGTTGATGTGTTATTTCTTCATCTTCTTTTGCTTCAAGCACAATCTATTTCATATTTTTTTGCTTTAATTTTATTCATTTAAATTATTTTTGCTGAGAACTCGACAAATGATCAAAGCGTTTAACGTTAGAAATAAAGTGAAATACATACTTGTGGCGGTGTGCCGCTGCTGCAATTATTTATTGCAAAAAAAAAAAATTTTATTTTTCTTATTTCCAGCGTGAACCAACGAATCCACCCAAGATATGCAGTAAAATGTGGTCACTTTATTTCTCAACTATATGTATTTCAATTTTCACGCCTTCTCTTCTTTCTATTGATTATTCTGTCAGTTCAGTTCACATTTTTTTCTTTTTTTTAATATTTTTTTTTTTTTTAATTTTTTGCAAAACATAAAAACAAATTAATTTTTCAATAACATAAATATTCAGACATTTTTTAGAATTCGAATTTGAAACCGAATGAAAATGAATGCGTTTGCTACCCCATATTTAGACAACCACGATACCATCAGCTGTTTTACAATTTCCGTTATTAAAAGTCAATTTAAAGTCAAGCGGCTCCCAACAAATTTAGAGAAACAATTTATAAGCTTTAAAATTTCACACCAAAATTATAAAAAACAGTTGTTTATTTTTGTCGTCAATTCATTAAATTTTACAAAGTAAAACACATTTCAGATTTACGTTTTTCAGGCGTGTTTTGTATTCAATATACTTTCATTTCGAAATTACTTTTCAAATTGTTTCCAGTTCAACATTTTTTTTTGAAATTTTGATGCGATTTGAAATGCTTTCTCAAAAGTAATTACTGTATTAGAAAAAAAGATTATGGTTGAAAAAACTGAGTAGATAAAGGTTATTTCAGAACATTTTATTTATTATTTTGAATACATCGTATGGGACTGCCAACCGTATTTAGATAATCGTTAAATTGTCACGGGTTCATGGGAATTAAAGATTGTTATGAATATTTCACTTTATTTTACATTTCATTAGATGAACTGCATGCTTACATTACCTCGAAAAATTATATCTTGAGTTTTATTTGCTGTAATGGGTGCAATTTCGGGGGAAAAACAAGTTGGCATCCTGATTTTGGTAAAAAAGAATTGCTTTTGAAACTTCATTTGGCAAACGATTGCAGTAGGGAACAATTTTTTTATTTTAACTTTTTTTTTTAAATTAATTTCATAGAAAGAGGTATAATTTTGGCCAGCATTTTCTATATTTATTCACACAAACCGAAGATTATGAAAAATACTGGAAAGTCATGATTTGAAACCACGGCCGTTGAAATCTATTTGAAATAAAAAATCATCGGAATAGAATACAGAACACGGCATTTTTTTCAAATGAGACGTATCAATTCACAGTAATCGCATTAATAATTTTCAATTCCAAATTCACATGAATTCCAGAACAATAAACGAAAGTGAATTAATTTTCGTTCGTCAGTTGATGTTCGAATACAGTCGAAAAAATGTCTGATTATTGATAATTTTTTGTTTTCGCTCACATACTAATTCAA
Source organism: Diastata ussurica (assembly GCA_035078745.1). Classification (NCBI taxonomy): domain Eukaryota; kingdom Metazoa; phylum Arthropoda; class Insecta; order Diptera; family Diastatidae; genus Diastata; species Diastata ussurica. The sequence goes on from JAWNPW010000594.1 coordinate 5,403, forward strand.
AACTGAAAATCGGTTTGTTCTATTGTAATAACAATATCATTTTTTTTTTTGTCTATTAAATTTTATAATTGTTATTTCAAGTTTTTTTTTCATATTTTTTTTTTTTCTCGCCGAACGAAAAGCGATACACAATTTTTAATTTAATTCATTTTAATTTAAATAGTGTTCTTGTCATTTTATTTTTTTATTATTATTTTTTTTTTTTCTTGAATAACGGTTTTTTCAATATTACAATTTTATTAATGTTTATTATTACTTTATATATTTTTTTGTTTACTTCGGTTTTTATTTATTTTGTTCATTGAATATACTTATTTTCAATATATATTATGTGATTATTGAAACTTTTGTTGGGGTGGGGGGAAGTTTTTTTTTTTTTTTTTTTTTTTTGTTCATTATTCCTTTTTTTATTCTTAAATGTTTTATTATAAGTATTTTTTTTTTTATTACATTATTTTTCAAATTCATTTTCATATTTTTTTTTTTTTTTTCATAATTAATTGAACTTTTTCAATCATTATTATTATCATAAATTATTTTCATAATTCTTTATTTATTCTATTGAGAATGCAACGATGTCAATTTGTAACGATTTGTATCGGGCATATTCCGAATTTCACCTTTTAGTGGAATGCAATGAATTCCACTGAATTTGGTGTTTCGACTTGGATATTATCACAAATTACAAAGATTCAATTTCATAGTGATTTCCTTCCATATTCAGTTTCGGAATATGCCTGTTTGTTTATCAAACAATTCAAATAAATAGAACACAAAAATATTAATTGCCTGTATTATTATTAATACTTTATATGTGATCTGAATTGTATTGATGTGCATTTCGCGTTTATTTTGAAAGTTCAATTTTTAGACAATTTTGCCAACGAAATGTTAGTGTAAAAATGAAATAAAATGATACTTTTATTAACATTACGAATGTTGCCCAGTATAGTCGAAAAGGGTCAACAATTTTACTTTTCATTTTGCAAACAATCAGGCATATCATGAATTTCGAATCGAAAGTGAATTGAAATAAAAATTTAATATAAAAAGAATCACGAGTCCGATGACAACGTTCATTATTATTAAGTGTTTCCAATTTGATTCCAATCCACTTTCGATTCGAAACTAATGACATACCCAATTTTATGCATGTTTTGTTTATCTTCATGTATTTAACGAAAATTCAATATTTTGTTTAAATTAAAATATGAATATTTTACTGATTTCAATACTTTTCCATATGCACAATGGAATTGAAACTGATTCAGTTTCCAGTAAATAGCAAGACAACAAATCGCTGGCAACGGCTAACACAGTTGCATTCATAGCAGTATTTTGTTTTATCAAAATATTTTTTGTTTTTACATTTTTTTTTTTTTTTTTCATGTAATTGTAATTATAGACGCTTCTGTTTTTATCAATTTGTGTTCGAATTTATACGAAAACGAGCGCCACCGATCTTACTCATGAAATACATAAAGTTTTCTAAATAAAAAAGAAGAATAAAAACTTTGCGAAGACCGTTTTTTTTCTTTCATTTCTTCACAATTTCAAATTTATAATTTTTTACTTTCTTTGTTATCTGTTTTAATTATCAACTTCATTTATTGCTGAGTTGTTTTCAACTAACATAAATTTTTATTTTTTTTTTGTTTGTTTTTTATTTTCGCTTTGTTTGCTTATTTACGCTTATATTTAAATTTAATTGCTGTGTTTTATTCTTTCAAAGTTTTACAAATGACAATGTTCAGTGAGAAATCAAAAATTTTCACATCATGCACACGCTCTGTCTCAGTCGCACTCGTACGAATGCTAATTTCAGCTTGTCCCTTATTTTGCGCTGCTGATTTGACCGGTAACGGTTTTGAAAATGAAATCATATTCAAATGCAGCCAAAGCTCTTAGCATTCGTCCATGTGTACTGCGCGTTTTATTTCAAAGTGTGCCACGTATGTAATTTTTGTGTTGACATTTTTCTCGGTTGTTTTTTTTTTTTTTTTTTTTATTAAATTATATATGGATAAATTTCGTTTTTTTTTCTTTTTTTTTTTCGTACAAATAAAGTAAATTGATTTTTATTTTTATTGCTTTTGATTGTTGTTCTAGATAAGAAGAAGGCAAAATTCAAATTTTTTGAAAAACTGTTGTTTTTTTTTTTTTTTCATTCATTTTGACGAAATTAATTTTGACATTTGGTTAGGCGACACACACACACGTATGTCCACTCTATTACACACACACACATACATTCATACATACATCATTGCGTGTTTATGTGTGTGTGACTCGCCTAACAATATGTTGTATTTACTTTGCTTTTTGTGAAATAAGTGCGACTTTTTCTTTTGTTTGCATTGAAAATTTAACGAAAAAAATAAAATATGTGGGAATTACAAGAAAAGTTTTATGTTTTTTTTTTTTTTTTTTTTTTTTTTTTTTTGGTTTATAAAATTTTTACCGATTTAAAAAAATTATATAAATTGCGCACGTATAAATAATTATTATTTTAATATGAACACTTTACCAATTATTGGATTTTATCGCTATAAACAAAGTGTGTGTGTGTGTGTGTATATAAATATATACATATACATATATTTATATATATATATATATTTAAGTTTTTTTTTTTTTTTTTTTTTTGTATATAATTTAAATATATATAATTCTAGTTATAGAGTGTTTAGTACCGGATATTCTTTAAACAAATTTCCATATCCGTGTACAAATTTTATATAAAGTGTTTTCTATTTAGATATATGCAAATATATATATATATAATAAACATATATAGCATATATGCTTTTTTGTATAATATTGATCGATATTGATTTGTTAATTTCGTATAAATGAACGATATTTTTGATTTTTCAATAGTTTCGATCGATATTATACATGCTTATATGCTCTTTTTCATACATATATAAACTCTTTACAATAACTTTTTAGCTGTTTTTTTTTTTTTTGTTTTCGCCTAAAAAACGTTGCTACTATTACAAAATAATAAAAAAAAAATTTTTTAATAAAAACAACTCAATTTAATGTGATGTTTTCTTCTACATTTAAATTTGAAGAAAAATAAAAGTAATGAACGCATACATTCTTACACAAACATATTCATATGTAACCGCCGATTACATATATGTTTATAATATCGATAACACGAAATATCGATAACGCAATTAAAATAGCCAGTTGGTAAGTATGTAACAGTGACATGTATATTGGTATGTGTGTGTGTGTAGATGTGTATGTGTGTGTTAAAAGTACGACTGATCAGTTTGTATAGATTTATTTCATATTCAAAATCTGTTAACGGTTTTATCATGTCGACATGTCTGCCATTTTTCGCATACTATTTGCGTTCATTCTTTTTTCTTGTTGTTATTGTTGTTTTTTTTTTTTTCTTTCAATAATTTCATTTTAAACAATACATATTACAATATATATATATATTTATATATAAGCTTTATACATAATTTCGCTTATTTAATTGTTTTTACTTAATAAATTTGCGTTTCATTTTTCTTTTTCACTGTTTGTTTGACTTTTGATTGCAAATAAACTTTTATTCAAAATTGTTGCTTAAAAAATATATATAGAAACACTTTTTCAACACAAATTTTAATTGTTTTATTTGTTATCTTTTGAAATTTCTTTTATGTCGACCTTTTTGCTGGCGTGCTCGACTTTTTTACAAAAGTTTCACAACTATTTTGGCGTTGCCGGTTTGCTAGTTTTTCTTCTATTTTTTTTTTTCTTTTGCTCTGCTAAGATTTTTGCAATGATTTGTCGAAAAAAAATGAAAAAACATTAAAATTGCTTGATATAAATGGTGTAAAAAATTGAAATTAAATAATTTAAGTTTTTTATAAAATCGAAAAGTCTGACGATGAGAACATCTTTCCTTTTTATATAAAATTCGTAATAGAAAAGCAATTGGTTATTTGCTACTAACAACCCTGGGGCTCTGTATGTGTGTTGGGAACAAATGAAAAAGGAACAGCATATACCGTATAGAACAGCTTTCTTGAACGGCAAACTGTGAAAAAATATTTAAAAACAATTTGAGATAGTTATTGTTGGTTTGGCTTATTGTAGTTGATTTTTGTATTGACAAATAGTTGTGTAACTTTTACAAAGTTTCTGCAGCCATTGATCGAAAATTTAAATAAAAAAAAACTCTCAACATTTGCATTACTATTGTTGTTGCTCTCCAACATTTTGCTGTTGCAAATTTTCAAGATTTCGAAATTTGTAAGCTTTTTTTTACATACATACATATATATGTTTATCAAAGAACTAAAAAACTAACAACTATTCTTTTGTTTTTATTTCTCTTTTATACAGGCGGCAACAGAGGCTGACAATGCAAATCAAGCAATATTGTTTTTTGTTTTTTTTTTTTTTTTTGTTTTGAACAGATAGTTTCAACTATTCGTTACTTTGCAATGCTTTCTTGCCCACTCGTGCCATGTTCTTCTTAATAGAATATTCTTATGTTCTTTGTTCTTGTGTTTTGTTTGTTTTTCTTTCTTTTGTTTCTAACTGTTCTTGCTTTTGAGCAAAAAACACTTGTGAATTATAGTAGTTACTTACGAAATACTTTTACTACTATAATTTGAAAATGGATTTTTTTCTTTGTATTTTTTACCTTTTTGTTTTTACAATCTCTTAATATTTTTTTTTTTCGTTTCAATAATATTCAAATAAATTAATTATAATTTTCACATGATAATAACAACAAAAATAAAAGTTATCTAAAGTGGTGGAGAGCGGGCGATGGATAATACTAACTCAAAAAAAAAAGAAAAAAAATAATAAAAAAAAAAATCCCTACATTTTTTTATGTACATTTTATATACATATAACAAATAAAATTTTACAAAGGGAACAAAATTTTAAAATTTGTTCTTTGTATTAAAAAATGTGTCGAATTAACACTTCCGTGATGGACTTTGAGCGAGTTGGAAGTAAGTTGTTCGATGAAAAGTTTTTTTAAATAAAATCTTTTTTTTTTTTTGCAATTCAATTTGAATAATTTTTTAAATCTATTCATCAGGGATCAATCGGCCACGCGGGGCTTAAATTACTCGTTACTTTTCATATTAATCGTTTTCTCATCGAGAATCGAGATTTATCGAACAATTATCCCTGTCAATAATAATCGCAACAAATTTCACGTCCAACGGAGCGCACACGTGTTACGTCACGTTTCAATTTGAATATAAATATTTTGACGAAACAAAAATTTTAAACGAAAATAATCAACAAAAAATTTCATGTTGAAATTACGCTAATAGAAATGTAATACAATTTACGCGACAAGCTTTACTAACAAATGTGTGGATCTATTGGAATTTTCAATTTCAACTATTTAAACGGTGATGTACATAAAAAAAAAAAAAAAATAGAAAAAAAAAGCGGAACAAGACTAAAAAAAAACTAATTTGTACCGAATAATTACTAAAATATAACTGAAAAATTGAATTTATATTGTGAACTGTGCTGGGTTATGCCACAGGGCTGTATTTGAAACAGTAGAATGAAACCCAATTGGTATCGAAACGGCTGGTAATGAAAAACTTGTCGCATATTATTTGTTCGGTTATTTTTTTTTTTGTTTTGTATATAGATATATATATAGATGTATATGTATAAATATACATATATAAATTTTATTATAAACTTATTTAATTAAATATCTTTTTAGTTAAGCAGCAAAGCGCGCTATTGCCGTTTAGATTGAGTTTCGTTCCAAATATTTAAATCAACAGAAGAAAGATTGCAGCAAGAAAACTTTTGGTGCGTTTAACAAGATCAGAGACAGTCGAGTTTTCACTCAACTTCTTATTTTTTTTCTTTTTTTGATTTTTCTAACTTGATTTGACGCATGTTGAAATAAAAATTCTTGCTCGCTACTATCGGACTAACTCTTTTGCTTACCCACTTGACTTGAAATACAAATCGAAAATAAGTAAAAAAATAATAATAATATTTTCTTCTCTTAATAAGTGTTTTTGTTTTTTCGTTTGTCAACTATTTTTTAAAGATCTTGTATTTTGAGCTGACGACAAGAGAATCTAAAAAAAAAAATTCCTCCTATTTACATATCATCACTTCATCATTACATGTATGTGTTCATCTTTCTTTTTTTTTTGGTTTATAAATAATAATCTTTGCTTTTAATGCAATGCTTCATTTTCTTTAATTAAATTAGCATTGATTTTATTTGATTTAAGTTTTTAATCTTTTTTTGTTTTTCATATATGCATTTTTTGTTTTATTTTTTTTCTTTCGCTTTCGCCGCTGCTCTTCTAAATAAAAGATTACTCGCTTAAAAATTAAAACAAAAATAAAAAAAAAAGAAATCATAAAATTTACTAAGTTGAAATAAGCTGTTGATGATTTAAACACTATAACTTATTTTTCTTTGCTTTTTTCTTAACATTTTTTTGTTTTTTTTGTTGTTTTTTTTTTTTTTGTTTCTTGTTACGAAATAAATATATAGATATATATATATATATATATTTATATAAATATACATATAGAATATCTGAATATATTGTATATGCTTAAAGATGTTTGTGAGTGAGTGTGTGTGTGTATGTATGTATGTATTTATGTATGATTATAAAGCACGGTTTATTCAATATGTGTTGTTGACTATCAAATAATAATAATAATAAAAGAAGTTAATGATAAATATTTGCTTCCCTTAGTACCACAATTACAGCATTTTACGGACGATGCTGATGACAAACTTGACAAAAACCAGACAGACAATTAGAGAAACAGACGGACGTTTGGATGGACTGATAAAAATAAAAGCAGACAAATCGAAAATACCATAGCATGTTTGATCTATAGAGAGTACAGCTCTACACAATATCAAAAATTCTTTAAAATCGCCGACAGCATAACTAGTAAATAGTTACTTGCGTATGAATAGAACCGAGTGTGAGAAGCGTTCAATAATTCACAATATTCATTATTAATTTGAAATTAAACTGTTGATAAATAATTGCAACATATATAGTACTGCAGTTTTGTTAAATATAAATTTATACAAAAAATACATTCACAATTGGCTTGAATCGAATATCGTAAACCGCGGCTTAAGTAATGCCAATGCAAATTAAATGAAGTGTTTTTCGAAATGGAAATGGAAAATGAGAATGGAACAATAAAATATTGATTTAGATTTTTAACTATTTCTTTGCGATTCAAACAAAAAACTTTAGTAGTTAACTTTCTTCGTTCGTTCATGTACACAATTTTCTCTGCAATAGTTACCTCGTTCTTTTAGCTAATTATGGAAACACTTAGCAATTACCGTGTTAATGGGCGTGTCATCATTGTAACATGTTTCAATATTGTTGCATTCTTATCGATTAGATATGAAAATGTATCTGCTGCTACTGCTGCTGCTGCATTCACATCCGCTTCCATTTCACTCACATCGCCATCAAAATAAACATCAGCACCGACGCCATTACCACCGGGAGCAGTGGCCGCAACAAAACAATTAGCGACCATATTTTTCAATGTCATATTATTCTTTTCATTAACAATGAAAGCTTCTTTGGTAGCAGCATCGACAACATCGGCACAGATGTCTGCACGCGGTTCGATTGCTGCCCAATATTTGCATGTAATAATAGTTCGCAACTGTTCTCGTTGTTCATCGTCGAGACGCTTTTTCGATGCAGCTGATAAATTCAAAAAATTTTCCGTACCAATAGCATCAATTGTTGTTGCATTCTCCGCGGTCCGATTGAAGCCAACCGCATCGTTAATATGACAATTATCATTTGCAGCGGCAATTGATGCACCACAATGTTGTTGCATTTTGAAATTCAAGCGATTCAAATTTGCCAACTCAATATCGTTATTATTATGAGTTGTTGTCGTTGTCACTAACATCGCTGCTGCTGCAGCTGCTCCGACAGCAGCTGCGGCGGACGACGACGCTGTTGAATAATGAAAATTTTGCGATGCTGAATGTCTGCGTTTACGATTCGCTGCAAATTTCAATTTAGCAGCACCGCCGACATTCAATGAAGTAAAATTTGAATTTTTTAATAATTGTTGAACTCGTTTGAAGGCCGCATGCGTTTGTGCATTTAATATATGTTGCTGTTGCTGTTGTGAATTTTCGTCATCAACATTAACACGTTGCTGTTGAAGATTTTTAAAATTTTTATCAAAAACATTTGCCGCTGTCTGCTGACGGTCGGATTCATCCTCATCATTGCAGCCACTCATGTTATCCTTAACATCGATTGTTATGCTTTCACTTTGCGTTTGATTTTCCATTGAGCTTGATTCAGCTACTTTTATTGGTGGTGTTTTCTTTTGCCATATTGCTGCTAGATTATCATGTTGCCAAGTGAGTTGTGCCAAAAACTCATCAACATGTGGCTGAGTATCATTGTTGCTGCTGTTGTTATCGTTATTTGCAGATTGTTGTTGTTCGCATTTCATTGCTGTTGTCGTAGGCATCGTTATATTGCTGACCGCATTCAAATGACGCATTAATTGCATGCGTTTAATTGCATCATCATTTTGTTGCTGCTCATTGTAATTGTTTGTAGGCGGTTGTTGTTGCCAAATATTTCGTTCATTGCTATTACCAAACCATAAACTACCACTGCTGTACAGAGTCGATGATGTATCGGCTGCCGCTGCGGTTGTTCCTGCAGCAGCTGCTGTTTCATTACCAATCTCATATACTGCCATTGTTCCATCCGGACGCAGTAGATCAGCAATAAGACGATTCATTTGCATGAGCATCGTTTGTGATTGCGTTTGCGCATCGCTATCCGCAACAGCAATATTAGGATTGTCATCATTTGAATTTTTATGGGAACAATAATTGTTGCTGTTGTTGTGTTGCTTGACCGTTGCCAATTCAATATCGAAGGCTTCAATGCAAGCGTCATCATAATCAACATTATTAACATTATACTCATTATCACCAACATAATCAACATTATCGTCTTCAACATCATCGTCTTCGTCTATAAAATTCACATTTTCGTCATCAATTGCAGTTTCATCATCGTCATCATCATCATCACCATCATCATAATCGTCATCCATGTTCATTCCTTCCACAGCACAAGCACTGCGCCCAATATATAAATCTTGCATATATTTCAAATCGCTCATTATTTCATCGGCCTCCAGTTGCAGTTCATCACGTAGCATGCTATCAGCTGGCACCGATTTGTATTCATTATTGCAAACGGCACACATACCCCACAATGAATGCGCTTCAAAGCCAGCGCTGCCACCAGCGTCGCCATCCCCAATGCTAGCACGCGTCATAGACGATGAAATCGTTTGTTGATGCTGTTGATGCTGCTGGTGCTGTTGCTTCGCGCTAATGCCAACATTATTATTATTATTCAAATTGCTTATACAATTATTGTGGTCGCCATGTTCTTGTTGATCATTTAAAGGTGCTGGATCTTGATAATGATTTTCGTTGCTACATTTTCTAACAATATCTTGCATTGGCCATTGTCCATATCCATCATTATTATCGCAGTTACAGCTATTTTGACTATGACTATGTGTGGGAAGTGACACAATTTCATTATTATTATTATTTTCACCAAAATTAACACCATCAATGTGATGTTG
>JAWNPW010000596.1:0-15035 GCA_035078745.1 Diastata ussurica
TGCAGGACGAGTATGGAGGCGATAATGAAGGATGGGGATGTCGGACATCGATCGGGGAGGAAGTGGACGACGATGGATGGAGTTCAGGAGGAGGATGATGTGGGAGGATGATTGACGAAAAAGTTCGAAGAGGTGCATGATAGACGACCATATAGGACGTGGATGGAAGTTGAGAATGAAGAAGGAAATGCAAGACAAGAATGATCGAGGATGGAGGTCGTGGCAGACAGAACGACGATGGGAAAATCTTGAGATCGTCTGGAAAAATATTCTCATCTATTTGAACAAACCTTTGACCTTGATGATAATGATCCAAGATATCTTCATTTCTTATTTTTTTCACTATACACTTTTTTACTCAAAATATTTTTAATCGCAGTAGGTGTTTGCATTGATTTAAAAAAATCACAAATTCTGAAAGTTTTTCACAAATGTGTCAATATGATACAAACAGATATTTATGTTTTTTTTTGATATAAGAACTTTTTAGAGAATTTGTGATATTTTTAAATCAATGCAAATGCCTAATGCAGCGAAAAATATTTCGATTAAAAAACAACCAGGTGAAAAGAATCAGACACAAAGATATTTTGGGCTATTATCGTTCAGGCACAAATATAGACGTTGAACGATATTAATTAGCCAGTTCTAGAAATTAAAAAAAGGATCAAATTTTTCAAAGGATTATTCGATTGTCATTCTCTCCGCCTCCACTTCCATCCCCGACCATTTTTACGACTACGACATACACTTTTGGCCGATTTCGCCGATTTTTGGTATGAACCTTCATTTCAATAAAAACTTTCATCTCGATACGTCTTCGCAAAAGCAAGTTATGACTTTTTCCGGCTAAATTAGTGTTTCGGAGCACTGTGCGACGTACGACTTCTTCAGTTCTTTCGATGTGTAATTCGTATTACGTTTTAGTGATTTTCACGAATTTTTCACTTTCAATTTGGTTTGAAAATTTTTTTTGTTTCTATTTTTTCCACTTTAAGTATCAAAACAAATTGATTTTATCGTCTATGTCAATCGATTTTTTTCTTGATCAATTTCGTTTTCTCCTGTCAACCAAAAACTCAACTTTTCCCACAGTCTAAAACGGATACAGCCATCAATCCAAAACAAAAACTTGATGTTAGCTGCTCTTGTACATCTCTTCTTCATCTCAGCTGTCAAGTCAGACTCATAGTTTCAGAAAGGTTGTAGAAAATATTTGAGAGTTTTTAATTATCAATTGTACAATACGCATAAAACTGGGTAATATGAAAACGAGGAGTTACAAGTGACCGATGTCCGATCAATGAAGCCAATAAAAGCCATCGAAATCATTAACCGGGCTTCACATTGGGCCGTACGTTTACGGGAGAAAACTGTATTTCCAATAAGAACATAACTTTTCAGTAGGAACATAACAATATAGTTGGCCCGACATTTATTTCAGGTGCAGTACACATGTTATATTTAACTATGGATTTAAAATGTTAACCTTAGCTGACTTTTAGACGGTGACAGATAATTTCAAAAATTCACGAATGCGTTTACATTAAATATTTACATTGTTATATCCTTACTGAAATGTTATGTTCTTATTGGAAAACCCTTTAGATGTGTATACCATGGTCTCCTGTAAAATTTTTTTTTTTCTTTTATTTAGGTTAGAAACCTGTTTGTTTTTCTTTGGATTTACTTTTTGATTGCTTTTAATTTATGAAGAATAAAAATGCTTTAAACTACAGTATAAATAATATTTTGATTTTAAATTTGCAAAAAGGACTATTTATAAACGTCAACAATGTGAAAAACGGCAACACTCGCGGTTTTAATTAGTTGACGTTATCCCGAGTGAACTGTAATTGAATTGTTTTTTCGCTTTTAATAAATTATATATATTTACATATAATTAAAATTATGTCTTTTAAAATACTCCAGAGTTTCAAGGCCTTGATTACTACTGAATTCTTCTTGCAAGAAATTTTCCGTTACAAACATATGTGTAAAAACGCTGTAGTTCGGGTTCTATGTAGTGACTTAATTATTTAAATTAAATTTTTTATATTTTTACAATTTTATACAATCAACGTGCTTCGCTCGTCTCAGCTGTCAATTCTTATAATGCTGCCACTTCTCCATTTTCAATAGTCACTTCTTCTATTCCTTCTCTCCCTTCTTTTTGAGCTTTAGTTTTAACACGGTTGTTGGTTTCTCGTGGGTGGAATATTTGTCAGGATGTGGATCCGGCGGCACCACTTGACGTCGGTCCGGAATCGTTAGGGATGGTGCTAGAGATGTTAAGCTTTTTGAGATAGCAACACATTTTCATTTAAAATAGTGTCGTCGGTTGTGTCACAAATATCTTTTTACAGTGGGTTACATTCCGTTTGACTTTCCTCCAATTTCCAAGTACTTCCCACTTCACAGCCATGTCTTTCGACGACCTCATATTTCGTTAAGCCAAAATTGGTGGTAAACTTGGATGGAAATATATGATTTTTGACGAGTACCTTGTCTCCCACGTTTATGTCCGACTCCTTAGCGCTTCTTTTCCTATCGGCTGCTTCTTTTCCTTTTTCTTGCTCACAAGTACCGCAAGATTTCCTATGTCTGGCAACTTATCTCGGATGGTCCTATTGAATATTAACTCTGTTGGCTCCAGTCCAGTAGTCCCATGAGACGTGGCATTATATGTCAATATAAATTTTTGTATTTCTTCTTTAAGGTTGGCTTTGTTCAATCTAGCAATTTTTAGACGATTAACCAATGACCGGTTCATATTCTCAACTTCGCCGTTCGCCTGAGGCCAGTACGGGGGAGTCGTAACCAAAGTAATGATATTACATTCGCAGAAGTGTTTAACTTCAGAGCTAACGAATTGTTTCCATTGTCTGCTCTTAATGACCTTAGCATGTCCACTCTGGAGAAAATTTTCTTCCTTACTGTGATTATTGCTGTGGATGAATTCGAGTTGAAAAATTGTATTTTTGATAGCGTGAATAGTAGCCAATAAGAAGCAAAATAATCTCATTGTTTGGAAGAGGGCCCTATAAGTCTGTTGCCACATACTCCCAAGGCCCATTTTGATAAACATATGTTGAAAATCGCCTCTAGAGGTCTGTGATCAGTGACGAAATCAAATTCCAATCCCGCCAGATAACAGAAAAACTTCTCGACTGCCCACACCAAAGCGAGGCTCTCGTTTTCAGTTTGGGAGTAGAGCCTTTCAAAATCCAATAAACTTTCACTTACAAAGCTTATAATTAATGGATTGTTATTGTTGTTATTGTCGGTAAATTGTAATAAAACTCCTCCAAGTGCCACCGGGCCTGCATCTCGATCAGTTGTGTTCTATTTTTAGGGTCTAAATACTAGAGGTACGGAATACGAGCTAACATTTCCTTGAGGTCTACAAAAGCTTTTTCCTGAAAACTCGACCATATGAATTTGCTGTTGGCTTTATCTCGGTAACAAATCGGCAATTCATTTTCCCACATATGTAACAAGTCCCAGGAAACTCCTCAGTTGTTCTTTTGTTTCAGGTGGCCGGATATCTAAAATTAATTTCACTTTTTCTGGGTCCGAAGCATCATGGTTGGGGCTTATATGTCTTTTCTCGCTGCTTGAAATTTTTAATTCGTAGATTGTATAATGAACAAAACAATATATCCAAGTTTATAAAAAAAAAAATTGTTCGAAAGTTCCGGAAATATCGCGATGCGGAGCAATTTTCGTTATTACCATTACAATGACCCGAAACTTAATTCGCGCATTTGTCAGTCGTGCGGTGTTTTGATTTGTTCCTACCTAAATAACATTACTGATAAATTACCAGAATAAAAAGTTCGTTGCTCAACTTTTTTAAAACTACAAATATTGGATTAAAATGCTGGAAAATGGGCGAATCACGTCCAGTTATGGACAAAGTATTTATACCATTGACTGGCATAAATGAAAAATTTAAAATTCCATAAGAAAATATTATATTTTGAAAGATTTATGGCCACAAATGAGTAAAAAATTATACAAAAGCACACATCGGTGTACTGGAGGTACCCGAAAAAATGGTACGATCAAAAACCCTTTAAACTTGCGGATGGGGCACATATATAGAGTCTGTGTGCCAAATTTAGTTCAATTATCTCAACTCCTACTATCTAGTTTTTGCTTACGGTCGGACGGAAAAATGACGGACGGACGTAGCTAGATCGATTTCTCTACCGATGCTGATCGAGAACACATATATTTTATATGGTCTTCGGTCACTCCTTCTGTGTGTTACAAAACAGATACACAAAGTTAATATACCCTCGGTGATGGGTATAAAAAGCAGAACACCGCTTCAAGTCCTCGCAACTCGTGCAGGGAAAACTCAACAACTAAAATTGAGTCACGTCGACACGACATGTTTGTCAAAATGACTTGGCGAGTTCCGCGTAGTCGTTGTCAGCTATCGAAATTTATCGATATCGACTTCCCTAGTACCAATTCCAAGATAACGTCAGAAGTCGACGACGATAACCGACGTCATCGACTCATAGAGTAGGGCTGAATATCTCTCAAGTATGAGAGAGTATGAACGTTTAGTTATGCTCTAGATAACATCTGATCAATATAGTAACAGAATCCAGAAGAAGAACTTGCAAAAAATACAGAAGGAGAAGCTTTGTTCTCGTCATGCGTGTACGAGTATTCAGTAACGACTGACTTTATTGAGATAAAGCACAAGGCGTTGCGAGCACAAATGGTGTTTAAACATACAGGGTGATGCGTGTGTTTATCTGACATCTCCCCCTTTTTTTTTTTGTCAATTTTAGTTGGAAATACAGTTTGAATTGGAACGTAATTTTATGTAATTATATGAAAAGTAATTATAATAAATTTATTTCCAGAAAATCGGCGATAGCATCTGGTGATTTTTGGAATGGTCATCATGGTTGGTAACGGTCTGACGGTTTGATGAGTCGGCCGTATCTCTAAACTTTGACGTGTATGAGCACTTGTTGGGTATTAGATTGATTAGTTACTGCCGGCGCATACTTTAATTCATTTGTATACGATTGCTTAGTGCAAGGTGGAGCGGATAATGGATCTACGACGGCTGCATAGGGAGGTGTGATTGGTTGAACGTGAAAAGTATTTCGTCGTACCAATTTTCCTTCCTCCGTTCTAATACCAAGAGATCTTGGCGTTTTGGCTAGTGTTTCCACGGTGCTAGTTATCCAGTCTCTATGTGCACGTTGAAGTCTAACTCTTTCGCCTGGCGAAAATGATGATGGCGATGGTAACTTTTTAGTTTTGCTATCGAAGTTTGTTTTGTATTGTTGCCTTAGCTTATTTAGGTTGACATATACATCTGGTATTACGTTTGGTTTAAGAATTGCTGGTGATGTGGGCAGTGTGCTTCTTGTGACTCTACTCATTAGTCGCTGATTCTGTGACTGAAGGTTTTCATTTCTTGGCGAATTTCTATAATTTAGTAACACAAATAGAAAATATTTGAGAGTCTTTTCATGAAACTATTTCGAATGCACTTTGAAGCATTTGAAACTGTGAGCTAGTTTACACTCGCTAAATAAGCCCAATTACAAAGATTTCAAGAAAATTTTAGTTTCTTAAGAAGTAGGACCTATTCGTTCGGAAAAGAAATTAATGCCAAATCTGGTTTGTTCGCAGTCATAATGAATGACACAGAAGTCGCAGCTTGGGAGAGCTACATACAAGAAGATAACAAGAAGTTAGCTTCTGGACACAAAATATCGAAGCAACCGAGTTGGGAAAAACTAGCCGAAACCAAGGCAATGTGGTCGAAAAAAAAACTGAGCCAGGAAGTTTCTTTTGCAATAACCGAGCACGAATTACGAATATTGCACTTGACCGAAAAGCACAATATAGATGTAGACCTGTTCGAATTGAATAAAAAAAATTTGATGAAGAACCATGATTTAAAAATAGAAATCCTTCGAGCAAAATTTAATCGAGAAAAACAATGATCAAATTTTTTATTAAAGAGCCTGTGAAACGTTGGAGCCACAAAAATCCTGTAGAATAATCGTTTTTTTTTTTTTCTAGTCAGAATACAAATTATGTGAATATTGAAACAAAAACTACTATAGATTTTCGAAATAATTAAGTATTATTTGTTGTCGATAAGAATTATTGTTTTGACCAGAAGCTGCTACAGGAGGCACAGTAACTTCTGTTTCAATCATAGTGTCGTTCTCTTCAGTAACGGGAGGCGTATTGTAATCGTGATGTATGATTTATGATTTATTTGGGTCCGCGATGACAACACACTGATTTCAATAAAGAAATCAATATTCACCTGCCTTATGCAAAATTTTTTCCGGATGGATAGACTCTGATGTCATGCGCGAATCCCGAAAATGGTTACAAAAATTAATCTAACAGCCATATAATAATAAAATTGATTAGATAATGATATGATAAATATCGCGAGTTTAAGCGGAGAAAATAAACATTACATACGAAAATTACAATTAATATTAATTCCCTTATTGTCTTCATGAGATGAAGGAATTAATATTAAATTAACTGCGCGTAATAACGATATAAATACCAAGACTAAACGGACCGAGAAAAATAAACTTCGCGACAAAGAGTACAGAAGAAGGTATTAACGATAGGGAAGGGTAATAAAGAAGAAAAGTATTTAAGAAATGTAGCCTTAAGTTAGTTAGTATTATAGTATTAAGTACCATACGCCGTTTACTAGAGAAGTTAGTTATTAGTTCCGAATATGAAGATTATTGAGTGATGCAAGTATAATGTTTTTAAGAGAATAGAAAGAATCTGCTAAGTTTATCAAGTTGTAATCATTTTTTAAGTTGCAAATGTTATGCAAAACTGCAGTTGCTACAACTATAGCTGCAACTTGTTGAATATTCATACGAATTCCTTGAGAAAGTACTGGAAATTGTCGTTTCCATACTTCGTATGAGCGCTCATTGCAGTTTCTAGTTCTCATCAATGATTCATTATACATTGCTTCAGCTGGTGTGCTTACATTTGATAAGGGGGTCATTATCCACCGATTACATGGATATCCACTATCACCAACAACGATGGGAGTTTCTTAATATAGTTGCAGCATGTGTAAGTCCTGGCCATCGGCAAACAATATCCAATATATTTAATTTGCTGTCGCAAAGAGTTTGCACATTAAATGAAAAAAATCCCTTCTAGATTTCACGTTGAAATACCATTCAAATTATTACATTGTTTTAAGTTAGATAGAAATGTTTTATTCTCACTGGCGATATAATTTATATGTGTGTGCACTCTATTGCTGCCACGACGCGAGGAAATTTTGATATCTTATAAAATTCTTTTTGAAGTTTGCGTTGACTATCAGTCTTCGTTGAAATCGCAATAAATCGATCTGCCAACAAAGCGATATGATGGCAAAATCTTCGCAATGCGCTGATACCCCGCTTAGGTCACCAGCACTTCTTTGTTGACATCCCGTAGCAAAATACCGCAGAGTTAACAGGAACATATCTTCTGGAGACATGGCTCTATTTCTAAAATTGTTATGTGAGTTTTAATATATTTTCAACAGCTATCAAAAAAAATAAGCGCAAAAATTACGACGCTCTCGAAATAGGCGAGGCCGACGATGAATAGTCATTCTCATGATTGCTTCGTAATTCAATATTTTTTTAAACGCTCTTGTTTTTATGAAGCTTATTATTTCAAATTCTTTCAAACAGCTGTTTTTAGAACATCTAACGCAGGGTTGTTAACGTATTTAAATAATATTCAAATGAGCTGCTGAGGCATTTTAAAAATGTTTTAAATGTTTTTTTTAAAATTTTTTTTAAAAATTCAATAGTGGAAACGAAAAGTGAATTTTTATTTTAAAATTTTTTTAAATATGTTTGGTAATATTGGTCCTAAGTTCTATTTCATTCATGTGGGATTGAAAAAATTTAACTTTGTTCAATTAAAAAATTAAAACTTTCGAACCTAAATTTTTGAGTACTCCAATGTAGATTTGACTCTCATTTTTTATAACCGTTCTTCGATTGAAATCTATTTTTGTTATTCAGTACAATCCACGACCCTTTACCTAACAAGGGCTCATTTCATCCACATTTTGACGTCGCGTGAGTGAGCAATATTTCACTCACGCTCGCTCACGTGAGCGTGAATCGTAAAAAAAATTGTAAGCATGAGCGTGATTAAAAAAAAAAATGTTATTTTCGTGAATGTGCGTGTGTGGAAAATTATGTGAGTGAGAAGTCACTCACGTGCCCATCTCTAGTACAAACACCTATTCAAAATAAGTGAGCCAGATCAACCAATCATTACTTGTCACATCGCTTTTGAAAGAATCTGGTCGATGAAATATACAACCCAGTAGATTTTGTACTTTGCTAAAAATCGAATATGTTAGGCAAAGCACAAATAGCACATTTTAGCTGAAAACAACCGTTTTGATGAACAATCACAAAATTTGTCACATTTTTGTTTTTGACGACTTAAATAACATATATATATTTGTTTGCTTCGAGCTGAACATGACACTCATAGATGGTAAGGTTTTAAATATTTTAACGGGAACGTTCTCCTGACAATCATACCCAAAATGTAGCGCGAATCCAAAAGATTTTCTGTTGACAATGAATATAAATGCCAATATATTTAAGGCTTAACACTCTACAATAAGGAGTGAGATCGTTGCATTCTTGGATAAGATTCCTTCATTTTGCCTTAAACATATCGTACCCAATTGGCCCTCACAAATTTCAAATAAGAGACAAAAATGACAAAGTAGCAATGATGCTTCGTAAAAAAAAAAATACTCAAGACAGATGGAGGAGGGAAATCGTTCTTCATGTTCATCGACCAAAACCAAATGGCAACGGAAATAATAACGTTGGCAATACTACAAAGAAGGCATTCTGAAGAAGAGTTTGCATATAGTATTAATTCGTATGTCAAGTTAATATCAGATAAGTCCACTTAAGTTCCTTAAGTTTCTTAAGAGATCGGTAAGAAACTGACTCTGTCGACGACTTTAGAAAAAGGTTTGTGCATGGATCTCAGCTTATTTCAACGTTTGTAGTTCCCTTCGGATGCTTAGGTGAAAATGCATCAGAGGCACCCACCAAGATCTACAAACGCGATTGACTGTCGTACGCCCGACAAAATAGTCGCATTAATAATATGACGGATATGTTTCACCGAGCAATGGATTCTTCGGATCCAATTGATTTCAGATCAATGAGTAAACAACGTTACTTATATGAAGGAATCGGTTTTTGGAAGTTTATGAATAATAATACAAATTTTAGAATTTCGTTTGTACCCTTGCAAGGCGATTAGTATGAATAGCACAAAACGGTTTCGATATAATTGTAGCATATTCCAGCCTAGACCGCACAAAAGCTGTAGAAAGAAGCTTGTACGTATAATTTCCCGAAATTTGGAAATATTGTGACGAACAAATGCTATCAATGCATATGCTTTTGGAGTTATAGAATTCAAGTAATTTACAAAAGTTAAACTGGAGTCAACCAAGACACCCAAGTCTAACATTTCAGTTAGTACCTTTATACGAGATTTCGCAAAAAAAAAATGTTGACACTGAATTGTTTTTAGTTTAGAGAAAGTGGCGTGAAAGTACTTGTTAACATTCAGGGCTGAACAATTTTTAAGGCACCATGAATTTCATCTGATCAATAGATCATTTAGATCATTTTGCATCAGTTACACAACGAACTTCTAAATATATTTTGGGAACGTCTGCATACAACAAATACTTACATTTATGAAAGCATAAATCCATAGTATTAATAAAAAGGAGGAAAAATAGCGGCTCAAGGATACTACCCTTAGGAACCCCCGAAGAGGCAACAAAAGGTTTAGATTTAATACCATCAACAAGAGCATGGCGCAGTTTATTGCGCAAATTTTATTATGCGAACCTTTATCAAAAGCCTTAGAACAATTCGCATACACAGTCTTAACCTGAAATCGCTCCTCTAAATAGAAAAGAAATACACTGTGAAATCAAATTTGTTACAGTCGATCGACTAGCAACAAAACCATGCTGTTGGGACGAAATAAGTCTTGTGAGAGGAACAACCATGCTTTATTTCACAATAACTTCAAACAGTTTCAATAAAGTTGAAAGTTTACATATGACGCGGTAATTTGAAATCTCTTTTTTACAATCGCTTTAAAAAATCGGTGTAATATACTATACCAGCAGGCAAGGACAGGTTAAAAACATGGCATAATAGATTACTAACTGAAGAAGCCCAATTGTTTAAAAACAATGGTGAGAAACCATCACAATCAGCCTTCGCAGACATTTTTAGATTTTGTATCCTTTTGATTACATCTCTTTCACTAAGGATCAAAGAACCAAAATCAAGAGAAAAACAAATATTTTCAAAACAAGAACTGTCAATTGATTGTGATAGGTTTCAAAATTTGACATAAAAAAATTTGCAAAAAGATTCGAAGTATTTTCATTGAAAGTCATCAATGATGGAATATCAGAACGGGATTTTTTAGATTTAACAAATTGCCAAAACGATTTAGGATTACTTTTCATGCTTTTCTCAAAGTAAATTCTTTAATATAATGCAGATATTTATATTGATAGTTTATGTCATTTGTAGCTTTATACTTATTTAAGAATATATTTTTAAAAAATATATTTTCAAAATTGCATAAGTTAAAATTAAGGTTTAGTTTATCAGAACTTTTAGGCAGACTTATAAAACTCAACGAGTAGATCGAGTGGAAAATGATGCATGTCCGATGGTGAGATCGTAAACATATATTCTTCTAATTTATATTTGATACGGTCCAATTTATTAGCAAAATGGCTAATTTGGACAAGATCGCTGCAGAAAAAGCTATCAAGCAAACTCATTTCATTTGTGGCATTTACATTTATTGGGGAAAGATTACTCTCATATGCAACATTCGCCGAAGAGAGTTTGTTGAGATTAAATTCACCTAAAACACAAAAATAATAAATAAATTGAATATTATTATCTACTTCGACGCCTTCGGTGGTATAGTGGTAAGCATGCTCGCCTCTTTTACCGAAGGGGTGGGTTCGACTCCCAGGTAAGTCAAAATTTGACTTAAGTCGTGGATGTTTTTCCAAAAAATTCTTCTTTCCTATCAACATTTCTTCCAGAGTCGATGGCGATAGTAGCTAGTACTCTTCTGTGTGTAAATTAATTGTAATATTAAATATTGCAATTAATAATATAATAATAATATTATCTACTTGAGCAAAATAAAAAGTGTCTGAACTATTTGGTGGAATATAGAAAGTACAGAAAATAAATTGTTCATTAGAACCAAAAATAGACACACAAAGCTGATCAACCAAAGTGTCGCTGCTACTTAGCTTGTGTACAGATGAACGCAGTGTACGTCTTACAGCAATAAGCACCTCTCCACCTCTTTGGCATACAGTTATAAGAGCTTATCTATCCTTACGATAGACTTGGTAAAGAGAGGGATCAATAAAATCGGAATTGAGCCATGTTTCCACGAGAACATCAACATTAAGATCAAGGCCGGATATATTGTGAAAGTATACCTTCAAGCACTGCAGTTGCGTTTTAGTGACTTGTTCTGCATTCATCGGATTTTAAAAAAATTCAAATGGGCGAACGTTAATATTAACCGGCCATATCATTGGATCGAAGAGCTTTTCATAAACAGTGGAATTTACACCCAACTTGAAATGTATACTGCGTAAATTGTCCAAATTCGCATCCGTTTTTACAAGACTAAAGCAAGCCAGTTGATTGATATAAATATTTGCATGATTATGAACGTAATTAATTATTTGCTCGCAAGTGAAGGATGGCTCGAACGAAGAGAGGTGAACCCACTTCTTTATTACAATTACATACAACTCTTGGTTTTCGTTGCTCCTAACGACTACATTTTTAGTTTTTTTTGTTTTTGCTTTCATCCAAACCGATGGTTTCGAAATAACATCGAGTGAGTGGTGATCAGCAGCATCATTAAAGGTGGTAGGAGAAGGAGTGACTGTCATATGCACATTACCAGCAACGATTTGGGAGTAACTTTACGACACATTATCAGTTTGGTTGGCAGAAGTAGCAGGCGAAGTCTGCTTTTGTCAGTGATTTAGCTCCCTCAGTATAGCGACACCCAATAGCTTCGAGTAATTGTTTGATGTCCATTTCATTCGTTTTTAAGCTGTCACTAAACTCATACTTATACTCTTTCAAGTAGCGGTTATTAATATAGCATGCATCTTGCATGTCTTTCACTACAAGGTCATAAAGCGTAGCATTGGATTTGTGTTAAGAGTATTGCACGATTGTTAATCAATGCCAGAACACTTAGCAGTCAAATAATAGCATTTGCCACATACTCCCGCACAGCGTATGCCGGGTGCTTCCTATATGGAGTTTTCACATTTGCAGCACTCCGGTATGTTTTTAAAAATGGCAAAATACAATATTTGCAGATTTTATTTGTATATTTGAAACATTTTTAAATGTAGTTATATCTATTATGTTTAAATTATCACACAGTTCGTAATGATATAAACTCAAATATTTCGAATTAAGCAAACAACTGATATGAGCTACACTTATGCAAAACACGTCTGTACCGTTCGACAGTCGACAGAATTTTAAAAATCAAAACAATTTATAAAGAAATTGCCCACAGAAGTGTTGGCCCTTTTGGAAGAGCCGACCTTTTTACCAGATAACGAAATTAAATCTAGTATGGAAGACTTTTAATCCGATATGTTCCTTTAATTATTACGCCAATATTTTCGAATTTTCGGCCAGTGTAAATTGGTTTCATCAACTTGAAAATTCTTCATTTCACTCAAAATTACTTCACTTCACTCATAAAAAAACGAGAGCAAAAAAATAAAATGTGCGGCCAATAGATGGATTAAATGGCGTGATACATGTAATTAAAAATTATTTGATATTGGTGTTGGTAGGAAATATTTTGGGCGCACATACATATTTCATAGGAGATGTGTTTTGATTTTGACATGAAGACGATTTTAGAAGATGTTATAGGATATTTGTGCATGTCTTTGCATGTGCATTAAAGGCCTGCACATGCATTTTGTTCTTCGATTACACCAAGTAATAGTATAATACAGCAAAGAGCGTAAGATCATCATTTTTTGCGCACAGAACAAGTAATATTTTCAGTCTCTCGCATACATTACTTGCTCTGCTCAATCAATGTATTTATTTCCCACTATAACGGCAAATAAAAAATAACTATAATTTTACCAAGTACTGCAAATGTTTGTGTAATTTTAAAACAAAACGTATTATCTGTTGCTAGTGAACGGATGTGTGGTGTAGTTTTGAAGTACAAATTTTATTATATTATTTTGACAACTGTCAACAACCCATTTCGTCAACATCCCAAAACGTCAACACTTTTTCATTTACATTGTTTACTTTAAAACAGTGATAGGCACGCAGTAGCACTTCATGCACGTGCTTTTACACAGACACGAAAAACACCTTTTATAGCTTTCACATGTATTTGCCCGATTGCTTACGATTGAGTCGGCAATTTGCAGAGCTTTCGCAGCAGTTCAACTGGTACACAAACACATAGAAACATTCTAACACACACGCAGTGCCCACCACTGCTTTAAAATATCAAACAAACCAAAAAGCTCTAAAATGTCAACTCAAAATAAAGCAAAATTTTAGCTTTAGTAAAATCTAAAATATCAACATACAATTCATTGTATGTAATTATTTCCAAAAAAAATTAAAATGAATGGTATAAAATATGAGCTCAAAAAAAATGCATTACAAAAAGGGGCAAATGCGACAGCTTTAGCGAAACAATATGGTGTCACAAAATCAACGATTAGCAAGATAGAAGATTTTAAAAAAGCAATATTGGAATGTGTTAATAGCATAGCTGTTAAATAAACATTACGATTAGTAATCAATGAAATTATTTGTTCGAAAGAATCATAATGATTTTATAATCCCCTTCATAAAATTGTATGATTACTAATTGATTACGATTACAAATAATCAAAACGTACTCGGAATTACTTGAGAATACGAAAAATAATCAAAAAGTAATCCAAAAATAATTCAACTATTTTTAAAGATTACTTTTGATTCTTTTTGATTATTTTCCACAATTTCATTTGAAAAAGTTTATTCAAAAACTACATATATTTGTTGATGTAGAGCAGGAAACAATGCTAAATGTCTAAGGGCCGATTTCACCAAACAAAGTCTAGTATCGATTGCAACTCAAATATCTGATTTCATTTTCACCAATAAAATTTTGAAAGCATACTAAAGTAGTCATCGTCGAGTAATTAAGCATAGCTTGGGCTACTCAATGAGAACAGCTGATCACAACAATTGAAGGGTATAACATAAACAAATTTAATTATTTTTATAATTTAAATAATAATGGAGAGTGATAGCGACAGTGACCACGAAATTATAATCAATGTTTAAAAAAAAAAAAGTTTAAAAACTTTTTACTAAAATCAAATCAATAGATATTGAAAAAGTTTGCTTTTCATTTACAACACAACCACCTGTGATTTTCATAGGGTTGCTTCCGACCCACGAAAAAAGTGATTGCTGTCACTCTTTTTTAAAATAAATATAATGCGATGATGAAATGGTCGAAAACTTAAGTACTTACTCAAGTGGGAGTCCATTCTAAAACTTAAGAACAACCTTAGCTTGTCTGAAAAGTGACTCACGATCAATTTCAAAACCAATAACACTGATTAAATGTTACGGTTAAATAAATTTATTTTTATTATTTTCATACCAATGTATATATGATACGTACAGAAGTGTCTCAATCGCAGACGAAATGACCAAGCAAAATTAAAAAATGTAATTTTGAGAAATATTTGTTTTTGGACAAAGTTTAATAACTTTTTAGTTTGAAATGAAATGAATTAGTGGGGGCTGGAATGACAGCATAGAAGAGAAGTCATTCACTGGCGCGCAGACTTGTGTAGTCCATTGCGC
>JAWNPW010000597.1:0-15034 GCA_035078745.1 Diastata ussurica
TCTTCCAAAAAGTTATCATCGATTTTAGTACTAGAGCTTCATGTGAGGTTCGTTCATATGAAGACTCACAACAATGCTTCTCAGACCATGCTTGATTTTAATACAATTTCAGATCTCGCGAAAACGTAACAACGGATTTTCCTAACTAATATACCAAAATGCTATGAAAATCATTCCCTTTCTCGTGGTATATGTGTCATATCTAGCACTTCTTCCAAAAAGTTATCATCGATTTTAGTACTAGAGCTTCATATCTGGTTTGTTCATATAAAGACTCTCTACAATGCCTCTCAGACCATGCTTCATTTCAGAGCAATTTTCATATTCAGTGCATTTTTCTGTGTAATTTTCAAATTTAATTTTCTCAAAAACTTAACAATGGATTTGCAAGGTTTTGGTTTTAAACAGTGCTCAAAGATTCATATTTTCATGTGGTATACCTCTCATATCACTTTTCCTATTTAAAAGATATTGGCCTTCAAACTTTTACTATATGTTCTTATGATATTTCAAAGACCCGACTACCTATCAATTTAAGTTTTGGTTCGTTTTACTTCTACTATTGTTTACCTTATTTTAGTGAAAACTTGAAAGCGATTCATCAATCCAGTTGGCTGATATCGCTGTTTTTTCAAGGCAATCTTCAAATCCGATTTTCTCAAAAACTTAACAATGGATTTGGAATTTTTTTAAACAATGCTCGAAGGTCCATACTTTCGTATGATGTACCTCCCATATTTGGCACTTTCTCCATTCTCTTTTAATTCACGATCGAATTTTTCATTTGCAAAAACTTCCTACAAGGAGTAAAAATTTTTTATTTTTTTTTGTTTCTAACGGTTTATTGGGCCCTAATTAATCTAATTTCATTAAAAAATTTCAATTTGGGGCTCTAATTACTGAGAAACCGTGTTCCATTCCATTCATTCTTATCATCGATGATATCTTGGCGCACGTTAATTTCGGTTGTAGCGTAAACGCTTCAACGAAGATGTGATCAGTAAATTCTTTGAAAAACCAGTAAAGTAGCAACAGTCGACTTAGGCCGAAAGTGGGATACCCTTCACTTTCTATGTTTTCATTTGGAGGATAATCTTTAGTCAACTTCTTTGGCTGAAAAGTTTTGTAAAAATTTCGTTGCTCAACTCTTTTAAAATCACAAAAATTGGATTAAAATAATGAAAAGTGGACGAATCCCGCCCAGTTTTGGACAGAATATTTATATCATTGGTTGGCACAAATGTGCCAAATTTCATAAGAAAATATTGTATTTTGTAGGACTTATGCACAGAAAAGTTCCAAAAAGTGCTCAAAAACACACATCGGTGTACTGGATGGTCCGATCCAAAAAATTTTTTAACCTGATCTTACTCGTTACATGAGTAAGGTGAGTACCAAATTTGGTTTCATTATCTCGATCCGTGTGGATTTTTTTTTGGGTACGGACAGACGTACAGACGGACGTACATAGCGAGATTGTTTTCTCTAACGATGCTGATCAAAAATATATATACTTTATGTGGTCTCCGGTCACTCCTTCTAGGCATTACAAACCGACGCACAAACTTAGTATACCTTCGCTGAAGGGTATAAAAATGTGTACACAAGTAACGGTATCAGCTTGAGTTGAATATCGAAGTGAGAAGCATAACAAACAATAAAAACAAAAATGTGCTTCAGTGGCGTACCAATTTTCGGAAATTGAAGCGTTTTTATGGAGATGTGATTTTGTGCACACAGAAAACTCTACATTTTGACAGCGTGTAGATCGTAATTGTATTTTTTCTGAGATTTTCGCTACATTATATTTGAAAACGTCACTGGTTTAAGTTGTATTTAAGATCCATAAATCATAAAATAAATCACAACTGCTTCGACTTGTAAATTTTATGTGGATTTTCGGAACCCAAAGTACGGTGCAGCGTATACGCTTTGCTCGGCAATTTCCATACGAATTTTATTACAACCATATATTTATAAATATGAGTATTTTCCAAGCAAAAGTGATTTTTTTTTTGTGTTTTTTTCAAATAGTAGTGTTTGTTTTTGGAAAAAGTTTAATAACTTGGTCTATTATTGACGAATTATTTCAAACAAACATACGTTTTATTCATGATTACACATAATTAATTCAAATATTAATACCGAAGCGGTAGTTTTCATACGAAATAGTGTGGAAAAACATCCATGAAGTTGGACAAAGATGAAAAAAACAAAAAAAAATTGTCTATGCCTGTAAAATAGACAAAGGTAGCATATGAAATCTCATATACATATACATTGGAAAAGCATAAGTTTCTTTTCTACAAAACTTCCACGGTATTAAAAATAGCTAGATGATTCAGGAAGTTATAGGCTCGGAAGTGCAATAAGGTACCCAAAAACGGTTTTTTGACCATAAGAGTGTGTCCGCCAAATTGGAAGTTTGCAGTTTTGTTTTACTCAGCCTCAACTTTTTTCCACTTTGTATCATTGCGTAAAAACTCGAATAAAACTATTTTTCAATATATTTATATATATTGCGTTGTATTAAAATTTCTACGAAAATAGCCGAGCGAAGCGTATACGCTTCGGTTCATATAATAAAGTCATATTTAAAACCTCAAGTCTCTGTGCCTTCTGGTTTACTCTCGTCCTTAATGGGTTAAAGTAATAGAAAATCGTATTACTCCAAATTCAAAAAAATAAAATAAAAAATCAGAGCGTAAATCTACCTGCATCGAATCAGCTCTGCAAGCATAATAACGAACAAAAATATATATTCTACGCAGTGTACACAAATTGATGGAAAGCAACTAGCCGAAGGCACATTCATGTGTTATACACACACAAACACGACTACGCACGATACCTGCGGGTATAGGAAAACCGTCTGCTGGCCATCACTGATCTATAACTATTGAGTTTTAACATTTCGTTGTCCATTCTTCGGATTTTTGGTATAAAAATGATTCACAGAAAAGTCAATCGGTTTTATTTCTGTTGCGTCGTCCGCAATGTTCAACTTTGATGGCACATAACGCCAGTCGACTATATTTATTATCTCTTGGACTTGCCAATTCGTTGTGAGACATAAACTTTGAAACGTTTATTGCTCGAATGAAATATATTGCTCGAGCCAATATAAAAGCACTTCCGAGTCACTCCAAAAATAACCGTTGAAAACTTTACAGCAATCGATCTTTTTAAATTTTGACCGAAACGCGCCCCAACATCGTTCTAGTCTGGGCATTGAAATAGGTTTCAAGGGTGTAACTCTTGTTTGAGCCACAGCTGATATGCACTGAATATTGTGATAATATTGGAATCTTAGATATGCACAGGCAGCATATGCGTATTTTGATGCATCGCAAAAATTATGCATCTGCACATTAGAATTACTAATTGGAAAATAGGTGAATTTTCTTGGAAATTCAATTTTAGCAACAGCTGATAGTTGTTGTACCCACTTTTTCCACAACACATAGCGTTTGTCTAACAAGAGATCATGGCAAGATATTACAATAGTATCTTATTACGTATCAAAAAATTGGCCAAACACCTTAAAGGGTCAAATATTGAAATAACTACCATTAAAATTTCTCTTTTCGTTGGACGACGTTGAAGATCTATAATGTCTTTTGGCATTTTATAAAACTTTTGTTTGAATGAAAATGTATCAATTTTGTTATTCAAAATTGAACCTAACCTTCTAGATTGCCAGTAATAATTGTCTCATTAATTGGTTGAAAGTCATTGTTAATATGCATTAGTAACTATGGAGAATTAGAACTCCAATTACACAATTCAAACCCTCCTTTAGAATGCACTAGTTTGACGTCATTACTCAATGCTATTGCGTCTTTTAAATTATTCGCTCCTCCCAAATAATCGTCCATGTAGTGGTTTGCAATTATAGTGCCAGCAGCTTTCGGAAAGTTATTTTTAAAGTCTAATGCATTTCGGTTTTTTGTTCGCTGTACAATACTAGGACTACATTTAGCTCGGAAAAAGACTACTTGAATTTCGTAAATATCGGGATTGAAGAATTTCAATAGTTTTTGAAATTTTATCAATTTGATTTAATGAAAAATAGACCTTGTTTCGTGTCTACAATTGTAGTATTAGCTTCATTTTCGCTAGAGCGAATGAATTTAAATAAACAGCTTTGAGAACCTATTGAGCGCAATTCTTAATTCAGCAAATCAACTAACCATTTGAGTAGCTTACTCTACTTACGCACTACCAACTTAATTTTAAATAAATCTCTTAATTTAATAACTTAATAATAATAATAATTTTGCTAATAATACTTCCAAAACTAAAACGCCTTAACATTCCGGCAGGCTTGAAAAGGTCGAAGGCTTCAAGCTATCGGTAAAACAGCGGGCTTATTTACTGGCAGCCTAAGTATGCCAGCTTTGGTTTTCACGAACGCCACGCGTATTTTGCTGCTGCTGCCATGCAGGACGTTGACCACTCTTCCTGTTTGCCATAGTTGTGGCCGAAAATTGTCGCATTAATTTGCCCACGTCGAGGTTCGGATGATCTATTGACCAATTATTGCGTTGCTGGAGGGCCATGATGTAATCGCGAGACCACGTGTTCCTAAATCGCTGCTTAAGTGCCGATAATATCTGCCACCGCCGCAAATATTGAATAGGTTTATCGTCGTTTGGCAGACAAGCGGGCGGCAACGAACGCAGAGTTTCGCCTAGTTCCGCATGTGCGCCGGATGAGCGCCTGTCCATCGTTTGGGTCCTGCCTGAGCGGAGCGATTGGCATGGCAAGGTTTCTACCTCAACGAGCATTGTCGTCATCTCTTCTATCGTGAGTATTGTGGCACCTACAGTTTTGAACAATAGCGTCTGTGGATTTCACGGCGGCTTCTCACAGCCCGCCGAAATGATTCGCTCTTGGCGGTATAAACGCGAATTGTATCTCCTTCTGTGCGGTAAAGTTTCTTTCAACTCCTGCAGATAGCGAGCGGTCAACGAAGTTGGTTGCGTTGTCGCAAAATATTTTCGTTGGAAGTCCTCATCTGCCGATCAACCTTGTGAGGGTAGAAACACAACAGTAAGATGACAAACCATAAACCAGTTCCAAGTGGACTGCTTTCGACGTAATACACACAAGCACAGCATTATACATTTTATTTTTAATGAGCTGTAAATAGGGGCCACAAAAATCCACCCCACATACGAAAAATGGTCGAACTGCTTTCAGACGATAATTTAGGCTTATAGCGGAAAAACTGATAGCAAGGCTGCAAAATTTCAGATTTTTTCAGTTTCGTCATTTCATCATTGAACGCATCTTTTTGTATAATTTCAACCACTTTCAGGAACGCCGCTCTCAACTCTTTTACATTAGCTGGTTCCAATAGGCCAGAAACTCTGTTCTATTTCTACTGTTCGCAAGAAATAGAAGTATGTAAACATATATTCGAAGCACTTTCATACACCCTCGAAATTAGCAGCAAAGAAGGATTTCCTTTATCTTTGGCGATGGCTTATACCACTTTATTTTTTCGTTGTTCCAATGTCTGTAGATCGAGAGTCAACTGAAAATGAGGATTTCCGGGCCAATAGGATGAGCTTTGGCCTAAAAACGTTGGTCCTTCAAACCAGATTGGGTGATTTAACTTCTCAGCAGTGCATCCACGTGACGCGATATCTGCTGGATTGTCTTTCGTTGGTACATGACGAAATGCAATTTAGTTCGACCACTCCTGTATTTCTGACACTTTGTTGACCTTGAATGTTGTGAGCGACGAGGGATACATTTTCACCCAGTGAAGTACGATTTCCGAGTCAGTCTAAAACGCCACATTTTCGATAAGAAAGTCAACAAACTTTCGCACTCTAGACCAAAGTTTAGCAAGCAAATGGGCTGCACAAAGCATTAATCTAGAGAGTGACTTGGTCTTAAGTGGCGTCACTTTGGAATTTTTTTTTTTTTCAATATCCTTTATTTATTACATCTGTCAGTTGTCACCAAGTTTTAAATCACTATTTCGGTTTGCGTTGCCTAATATGTGTATATATGTGTATTTAACTTATGATTGATAATTTATTGCTAGGTCTGTTGGTTCGAGGCGTTTCAGTCATCTTGCAGTACAACTTTCCATTATTGGTATTTCTCTCATCTCCAGATTTTTATGTTGCCCGAGGCGATGTGTGTGTCTAAGACTAGTTTTACCGATGCTTTTACCATAGCGATATCGAGATCTCGATGAATATTTTCGTTCGGTATATACCAATCAGCGTTGGTAGTAGTGCGCAGAATTTTAGATTAGAGACATTGAATAATTTTTATGTTGGAGTTACTTGCAATACCTCAGATATCAAAACCATACTTCCAGATAGGCATGAATACCGTTTTATATATAAGTATTTTGTTTAGCAATGAGAGCTTAGACTTTTTGTTTAATAACCAATAAAGCTGTCTAAATCTGTTTTTTATTTTTGTCCTTTTTTGGCAAATGTGTTCCTTCCATATTAATTTAGCATCGATATACATGTACCTAGGCACGCTTTTGTGTCTATTTTGATTTCTTTAGTTAGGTTAATTTTATTGTGATTCCTATTGGTGTATATTACATGTACCGTTTCGTCCTCGTTGATTTGGATGCCCCAAGCTTCAAACCGTTTTATTGTGATATCTAAGAGTTGTTGGAGATCAGCAGTTGCAATTTCTATATTTTTATGAGATGCTAGAAGAATAGTATCATCGGCAAAAGTGGCTACCATTCCGTCGTGCGATGTTGGTATAGGTATAGTATTTCAGCAGTGTAGAGATTATATAGTAGAGGACCCAATATACTACCTTGGGGAGCTCCTGCTTCCATTTTCGAGATGGTAGAATACTCGTCATGATACTTTACGTAGAAGTATCTATCTTTTATGTAACTTTTTAAGAACAGATAAAAATGGAGTTATACCTCTTTTTAAAGTTTGTATAACAGCCATTCATGCCACACACTATAAAACGCTTTTGCCACGTCGGGATAAACTGCTACGTTCTTTTTCTCAATTTCTTTGTTGATCCTATTTGTTACTCTTTGAATTTGTTGAATCGTTGAATGTTGACGTCTGAAGCCGAACTTGTGATAAGGTATAAATTTTCTTATTTCCATAATAGGTTCAAGGCGGTCATATACAAGTTTTTCGAACAGCTTCGATATGACAGGAAGAATACTGATTGGTTTGTATGATTAGCTAGTGTTGCGTCTTTATTAGATTTCGGCTGTTGCTATTATTTCTGCGACTTTCCATGCAATGGGGAAGTATTTCAGTGATATTACCGCGTTGAATAAATTTCTAATATAAGTTAAAACTTTTTCAGGTAGTTCTCTCAGTATTTTACCTATAATTCGATCATAACCTGGGGATTTTTTATACTAATTTTATTTTCAATAATTACTTGTATTTCATTTTTCGTTATATTCTTTGTAGCTAAACTTGTGCTATTGGATATAAATGGTGGAGAAGTATGTTTATTATTCATTTCATTATTGAAAGTTTTTTTAAAGTGATCGCAGAGGACGTTGGATTTGTATTGATTTTTCAGAGGAGGTTGATGTAAAATTGCATTATTAATAGTTTTAGTCGCTTTCCATAATGAACAATTTGTAGTTTTATTTGTATCTAGATTTGCAATGTAATTTTCAAATTTATCCTCCTTATCTTGCTTCAATTATTTGCTTAATTGGATTAGTTTGATTTGGTTTTGTATTTCGGTGATCTGGTGATTTGCCATCTTTTCCTGAGTCTTCTTTTGTGTTTTATTTTTTCTTTGATAATGTTTGGAACGTCATAGTTGCTTATGGTTTTGTTAATTGATGGTGTAAAGTCAGCTGCTGCATTAAATATGTTATCGTTCATATACGCTATTGCACTTTCGATTTCATCTCCATTTTTAAAAGAAACATTGTGGTCTAATCGTATTTCTAATAAATCGCGGAAATTATTCCAGTCTGTTTTGTTGTTGTAGATATATTTGTTCTTCAACTTTAATTTATCCGCGCTTTGGTACGTTAAAATAATAGGCGACTGGTCCGATGATAGTTCGTTTCTTGATTTTTTTGACTGTTGTGCTGTAACGTACACTCTGGCAAGCCGGGTTTTCAGCTGGGATAGCTCAGCGCCGTCCAGCGCGCATTACAAGAATTCCAAGAGTATTAGCGGAAAGTACGCCCCCCTCCGAGTGTTCTCCCAAGCTAGCTGAGAGCCCACCACTCGGGAGGGCTAGCAACAACTACACTTCCGCTAAACGAATTACACCAAACCAGAATAGGGACCACCACACAAACACCTGCCCGCAGGGTAACTATTGCGGAATTTAGAAAAAAAGTGTTTTTTTTTATTTGTGGGTTATTCATAATTTTCAATAACGGTTTTTTTTTTAAACACAGACATTATAACTTTTACTACGAAACGTTATGAAAAAGAAAAGTAGAATGGCGTTATAATTTTTCTACAAAACGTTATGAAATAGAAAAGTAGAATGGCGTTATAATTTTTACTACGAATCGTTATGAAATAGAAAATGCCATTATAATTTTTTACATGAAACTTAGTCAAATATGAGTCAAAAACAAACGTTTCTAATTTTACAACTTTTGTTATTAATTTTTTGCTCAGTGTACGCACTAACTTATATAATAGACACTGGATGAAGTCACTTGAACTTAGTGACACCGTTTTGTTAAAACTGTAGTTAGCCGATTACTTCGAACTTAGTTGCACCGTTGTGTTAAATTCACTTGCACTTAGTGACACCGTTGTGTTAAACTGCCACTCACTTGGACCGCGACCTCGAGCCTCTCGCGTGTCACCAAAAAAGACTGTGTCTCTCACCGCCGCAGCCTCCGCTTATATACCCGCCGCATTTTGCTAAGCTGCTCCTCTTTCCTTAACCTACGCCTTAACCTAATGCGTTCAGCCGCTCTTAATCTAATGAGTTCAATCCCTCTTAAATAGTAATCCTATAATACATTTAAGACTAGTCTTAATCTAATGCGTTCAATCGCTCTGAAACAGTAATCCTAAAACTAGTCTTATACCACTTACTACCTACCTAAAACTAATTCAAATTAATATGTATACTTATATACTAAAAGTCGTTATTTGTGCGGGCGTCGTTTCGGCGTCCTCACAGTGCTTTTTTCACGTTTTTCGTTATGAAAAAGTCAATTAGATTGGGTTTTTTCTTCGGATATTTTGGCCAATAAGCTGGTTCGCAAGTACTTTTGTAGTAACTATTGTTGCTGTTTAACGATAAGTTATTTTTGAAATCCCACCTTCCCACAATTCCCACCTTGAATTCAAATGTAAAGCTATTGACTCATCCAAGTCCAGATTATTCAGCCAAATCTATTTTCATAAAATCTTGGATTTAATTATCACAGGAATCAACAGCCCTAATGGGTCAAACAAACGTGATGAAATTGACAGAATATTCCTTTTTGCAGTAAAAACGAAATGTAAACTTATCGAATTGAGGATTCCAATAAGAGATCATCGTCGAAAAACTCGCTCTTAATTACTTGAGAGGCAATAGGATGTGTGGAAACGCACCCAAAAAGAGTGCAGGTGACGTACCATGTGTAACAGTGTTTAACACGTAAACGTTGATAGGATCATACATGTTTCTTCGCCCCAAAACGAGCTGAAACATCCGATCTGCCTCATCAACTTCGACTTGATAATACATTTTCGTAATGTCTGCAGTAATTGCGTATTTATGCAGTCGGAATCGGAGTAACGTCGAATATAACTCTGGCTGAACTGTTAGACCAACGATCAATAAATCGTTCTACTGGACGCAACACGCATTGATGCGGTATAAAATATGGAGAAGTATTTTGAATATCGATTGACGCTAACGACATGTGCCCTAACTCGAGATATTCTTCCATAAAATCCATTTACATTTTTCTCATTAGCACATCTTTTAACAGTCTACGTTCCAATAAGAGAAATTGCCGTTTTGCAGTCTAGTAAGACAATCCTAATTCATTAGGACGCATTTTGAATGGTAATGCACCACGAAAGCGACCAGAATATAAACGACAAACATTCTCAACGAAATGTTTCTCACATAGCATTTGTTCCTCTATGAACTTTCCGTGCCTTGGCGTTCTTTCGGAATCTCTTCTAACTCCCCAAATTTCCGAACCTGTGCACTGTTGTGCATCAAACTCACAATTGTCGTCTGCACTGCTCGCAACATTTACCATTTGATTTTTACTGTTGGATTCTGCCTTGTATCTTCGGGAGATGACCCAAGCAAGAAGCATCTTTTGCATGGTCGGCATGCTAGAACTTGTTTTAATCTGCACCACACACAGTGTTGCCATATTCACAGTTTAAACTGAAAATTACAGCATTTTGAACATTCTTCTAGTTTTTAAAATTACCTCGTCCAACAGATTACAGTTTTTTTAAAAATTTTAGAAGGGAAGGAAAAAATTTAAATGTATATGAGTTTTTAAAAAAAACTGATGTAAGTTTAACTATATATCTTAACCCTGTTAAAGATATTTATTTAGGGGCGAAGTACATATAGCATTGACGTCAACTAATCCACTTAGTCTGTCGGATGAAATCATTTTTAGAGAACATCGCTTAAAATTGCATTTCAGATATGTAATAGACTGAAATTAAAATTTGATTTTGGAAATGAATTGCTTAAAGCTGTGGAACTGTTGCCACATCAAATTTACTAACCTAAAATTAACTTCTGATGCTGATATTGAGATATTTTGGGAGTCCATTTTTAATATCAAAAGGGGCGATGGAACTTCCTCTTTTGAGACAAATTGCTTCAGCTGTTCTTTGCATTCCAGTATCCACAGCTAATATTGAAACAGTATTTTCCCAAATCAATTTGAATAAAAAAAAAAAAATAGATTGGAAATTTAAATTTTCAGTCGTATTTTAAGAACCTTTTAAAAACAAAAATTTTCTGATTGTATTAAATTTGAGGTAACGAATCAGATGTACAAAAAATTTAACAAATCAATTTATGAAAAATGATGAAATTGAGTTTCATTCCACCACAAAATGTGATTGAAAATGTGTTCCATTTTATAAAGACTGTTTTTTCAGCTATGAATTATTTCAACTTTTATGTTATTTTGTTTTGAATGAATTGTTTTTTGTTATTTATCTTAAATAAAATATAAAAAAAAACCTTCATTTTTGTTTTTAGTTTTTTTGTCGGAAAAACAGTTTTCATTTTTGAAATTCACAGTTTTTTGAAAACAAAAATCTGGCAACACTGCCCACACATAACATTTCGAAAAATGTTTTAGCTCCTACCATCAACTCCATTTTAATCTAGAGAGTGACTTGGTTTTAAGTAGCGCCACTTTGGACTTTTTTTTTCAATATCCTTTATTTATTACATCTGTCAGTTGATACCAAGTCTTAAATCACTATTTCAGTTTGCGTTGCCTAATATGTGTATATATGTGTATTTAACTTATGATTGATAATTTATTGCTAGGTCTGTTGGTTTGAGGCGTTTCAGTCATCTTGCAGTAGAACTTCTAACAACAACTCCACTCTGCAAGCTCTAGATTTCCTGTTTCAATCTCTGGCTTTTATCATGTGATCTGGCTGATATTTTGAGATGGACTTCATGATAAGAAAATCGGCAGAAAACTCAAACTCTTTTATTCTCGACTTCACTTAGCTTAGCGCTTAGCTTGTGATGAACAGCGGACCTAGAATTTCCGAGGCCAACTAATTTTGTCTTCTTAAGCTCCTTTTTGAGTCATAACGATTGAGCTAGCTCTTCAGTGATGGAATTTACTTGCGATCCTGAGTCTAATAAAACTCTAGCTTGCATATATTCACCAGACCGATTTTTTATTCTCACTACAGCGGTAGCTAAAATAACTAGATCTGATGACAAAGTGCACTATGACTTGAAACAGTTGCGATATTGGAATGTCTAGTAGAGTTTTGCATACTCTAGATGTTGATTGTATAGTGAACTCAAACCTATTCATTACTGGCAGCGCACTAAATGAACAACATGTATATAGCTTGTGAACCGCAGCCTTGCAATACAGACAACGGCTGTCACCATTCTCCACCTTTGCTTTCGAAACACTAAGCGATGCTTTATGGCCAGAAAATGGCTTGTTGTTTTTTTGATGCTGACCGCTTTTGTTTTGCTGCGAATGACTAATTGTTGATGTTTGCTCGACATGCTTGTGATGTTTGTCCAATGCCGACTGACATTCGGTCCACGATGGTAGCTTGTCGTAGTTCAACTGCTCTTCCCATTTGGTTCTAGTAGTTGAAACGATCTTTGACATTACCAGATGAATCAGTATAGTATCAGAAATGTCCTTATTGTTCCCTATCGACAACAAAGAGTCATGTATAGCTGAAACTGTATCTATAATTTGACGAAATAAATAAGCAGAGCCCCTCTCATCTTTCATCTTTTGAAGTTCAAGCAATTTGAAAATAGTGTCAAAGAATATCAAGCACTTATTATCGTATACGCGTTTTAAACTTACCAAAGCTTTTGGATAGTTTGATGCAGTAATCTGAAAAGTCTTTACTGTGCCTAGAGCATCGTCCGATATACACGATATTAGATGATTGAATTTTTAAATCCATGAAAGCGAGTTATCACTGTCGACTAAACTCTCAAACAATCCTATAAAATTTTTGTAATCTGCATACTTTCCGCTGAACTTCGGCAACATCATGTTAGGTAACTTTGACTTCCTCTCTGAAATATAAATTGACGATTCAGGTGTAGAACAACTACTATGCTTATCCAAAACTGCTAACAAAAGAGCTTCTGTATGAACGCATAAGTCTTCTAGTTCTGCTCTGTTCTCAAAATTTGGATTTATTGCATCAACATTATTTTGCAGTTTCATTTTCATCCTATACTCTATTTCTATCTCATACTTCGAAGTTTCATTAGTGACAGATACTTTTACGTCAAACAGCATGATGAATGTTCAGACATAATGAAAATGGAAGCTGGCGTTCCCCAGGGAATTGTACATGGTCCTATACTATATGTGCTGTATACTGCGGACATCCCTACACCGTCAACAAGCAGCAATATGATAGCTACATTTGCCGACGATATAGTACTGTTAGCGGCAAATAAAATCATTGTCACAGCTACGGCAAGCCTACAATCTCTTCTTGACAGAATCGTGAACTGGTTTACCACTTGAGGCATCGAAATTAATGAAGATAAAACCATCAACGTAATATACACGAATAAAAAATATGTTTCACAGCAGTTTACTATTAATAACACAAAATACGAATCGACAGAAAAGCGAAATATCTTGGGATGACCATAGATGCTAAACTTCTTCGGAGGGACCACATCATCCAAAAAAAAAATGAAATGAAAAATTGATTCCGAGAACTATATTGGCTATTGGGAAAAAAGTCAAAAATATCACTTAACAACAAAATACTTATTTATAACTCAATAATAACTCCTATTTGGAAATATGGCATCGAAAAATGGGGAACAGCGTGCAATACAAATATTAAGCTGATTCAAAAAACGCAATCAAAAATTCTTCGAACCATCGTTAATGCGGAATGGTATATTACAAATGATGATATCCACCGCAAACTAAATGTTAAAACAATAGAAGAAGTAATCAGAGAAGGCAGCATAAAGTAGATAAAGCGGCTAAAATCTTATTCAAATCTTATTCAATGCAACGCGGAACCCTCGACGTCTAAAGCGGCCAACACCAACAGAACTAGAAAATCGCTAACTTCAATAAATTTCAAAAATTAAACTTAAATTATCTTTTTAATTAAAATAATTAACAATTTAAATTTTAAAATAAGTAACTTATATAATGATGTACGCTTATTTGGGTCTCATTTTGTAAGAAATATTATTTAGTGTCCATACAGACAGGCGTAATAAAGATGGGAAATAAAAAAAAAAAAAATTTTCATTATATACTCTATTTCAAACTTATCAAACGAAATAGTTTTCCTTTTAATTGAATTTCTAATCCGAATAATACTTTCAACCACCAATTCTTTTTGATGAACAAGCAGCACTCTTGGTTTTAGACGTGCTTTTTTCAGATTTACAGTAAACAATTTACTTTAACAGCGTATTGACTGTAGATACGGATAGCTAATTAAATTTAGGTTAGCAAACAAAGAGTGTTATTGTATTACCAGTGGTTTCGTGATAACTCTTGGACCAGAACGTTCGCTGTTAAATGTTTACTAAATTACACAGTGATACAAAATACAAAAGTTGAAATAGCTGGGAAGTGATATAGTGGATATTGTCGAGTTAAACAAAACTGCCTATTTGGAATTCGGCGGACACCCTAAAAATCTGGACTTTGACCATAAACACGGTTTTGGGCATCTTATCGCCATTACGAGCCTATAACATTCATAATTTACAAGTGATACGCCGGATTCCAAGTATGCAGTTTTATTTTACTCGACCATACCTACAACCTCCACTATATCACTTCCCAGCTATTTCTAATTGTCGCACCGTGTTATTTAAAGCTCTAGTACGATGTATGTTGATACATCTCCTTCTGAAAATTTGTTGTTTTCATTTTCTGTATTCCTCTTTTGTTTTGTGAGCACCACACCTAACACACTTCTTGACATTAGGATGTATCTTGTGCACATCCAAATGTGTATACGCGAAGAATGAGAAATTTTGGGATGCACATTGGTAGCGGCATTTTCATAAATAAGCCGAAAACTAGTATACATATATGTAAATATAATATGTATACTAGGGCGGGCTAATTTTTTTTTTTGATGAAGCGTATAGCAAAAACGTAATCTATAGGTGATTCTGAGATATTTTGCTCAAGAGACCATAGCTCTAAGTCGGATTTGGAGCCCCCCAAAATTTCAAAATAGATATTTTTTCATATATACATAGAATAATTTAATTAAATTCGTCATAAAAGCGGATAGAATTATAGTAGATTTCTCAATCTGGGCTTGCTTGAAAGGTATTTTTATCACCTTTCAGAAT
The DNA here is from genome assembly GCA_035078745.1 of Diastata ussurica. Taxonomy (NCBI): domain Eukaryota; kingdom Metazoa; phylum Arthropoda; class Insecta; order Diptera; family Diastatidae; genus Diastata; species Diastata ussurica. The sequence continues at coordinate 15,022 of JAWNPW010000597.1, forward strand.
CTGTATTGATACC
>JAWNPW010000601.1:0-14991 GCA_035078745.1 Diastata ussurica
ATGAAGACGTATTGAATTTTGGCGATTACTGTAGCCAAATTCGGTTGTTGTGTCATTGTAATTTGCCAGAAACAGAGGTCACTCTTCTGGTTTTCCATCAAATATCGGCAGATCGTACAATTTTACGGCGTTATCAACACCATCGACCACTGCAATCGTGACCGTGGTGGACATATGCCCGAAGTCGAGTTCTATTTATAATTGCATTGATTGTAATTGAAATCAATAATAAAAGTTTTGATATATTCCAAAAGGTTTCAAGATATTGAAAAAAAGTTGTCAAGTTGCTATAGAAAATCCCTTTATATTAATCGAAATTAAAAATGGCAAAACAGTGCTTCATAAGTAAATATTTATATTCTTCACTGAGCGGATATAAAACCAAAAGCGGATATAAGCCAAAACAATCATTTTCACTTGCAGGTTTTTTCGAATTTCATACAAATTATTTGTTATAAAGTCCACTTCGCTTATAGTCCATTTTCGGTTAAAGGCCACGTTTTCTTTGCATGGTTAACTAATATTGTACGAAAAAAGATTCGTATATAGTCCACTCTGTTTATTTTCTGAATTTTTTTGTGAACAAACTGGCAACCTTTTTTGCTTTACTTTTCTGGCAACATCTACAAATGTCAAAAAGTTGAGAAAATGCAAGAATAATAGAAAAGAAGATTACGTCTTGCGCTAACATTTTGCTGTTAACATTTTTTTGACATTTGTGTGACGTCACAGTAGTCGAAAATTTAATTGTTTTTTTTCTGTCATTCTTGTTTTTTTGTGAGATAGAATTCAAAAAGAAATATATCAAAATTAAGTGATTTGAATATTGAATTGTTCCCACTCAAACTTTGGGAAAGATGGAATGCAGTTTTTTCAGGTTTCCGTCCGATGAGACATTATTAAATATATCAAATAAACCCTAGAAATATTAAATATTTTAACCTGTTGCACAAATGTTTAACTTGTTGAGATTTTTGACCTCTTGCAAAGTTGTATAACTTGCTGTTCATGTTTGAGTTTTGTAACTTGTTGCACAATTGTTTACATTTTTGAATGTTTGTTCAAACAGCCTCCTGCCAGCCTGACTGCTGTGACGTAAATGCGCAGAACTTTCAAATTTTTCACCCTATTGTACGCAATCTTTTATTCTATCATTCTTGGAGAAAATGAGTAGACGAGTTACATTGAGTGTCAAAAAAAAATTTAAATTATTAAAATATAACGACCAAAATTTTATGAAATGTGTACAACTGAGCGCTAAATATAAAGCGGACAGATCCACTGTTTATAAAATAATAAAAAATAATGGAAAAATCAAAAAAAAGTTTCGAAATCACCCTGATATTGAAAAGCCGCTTCTTCTATGGTTTAATGAAATGCGTGGCCGGAATAATTAATAATTAAGCAAAAGAATTTGCAGTGAATTTAGTAACGGTTTTTGAGCCAAATACATCATGAATATTCCGATGAAAGAAACATAACAGAATATGTGTAGGAAAAATCAGTGCGGAATTGAAGGACAGTCATGAAAGTGTTGTTGAAATTGAAAAATATACACCAGAATGTATTTTTAATGGGAACGAAAGTGGTTAATATTATAAAGCACTACCAAACACAACTTACTTCAACAAGTGCAAAAAAAAAACATTCTAAGATTACAGATTTCATTTAAAAACGTATATTTCATATAGACTCTATGAAATTGATATCTATGTTGTGTTTGATTTAGTCATCCAAAGACTTAAAATAAATCTCATACTTTAAACTTATGAAGCATTTAAATTATTTACCCCTTTGTTTTTTATTTTAAAACATTTTAATTAATTAATAAAAAATGTCAGTATGTATTTGGCTATGTTTTAAATAAAATTTTATTTTGTTTAGAAAAAGTGGTTTTATTGAACAAAATAATTTTTATATAGCCTTAAAAAAAAATTCAGTTATAGTCCAAATTTGCTTACAGTCCACAAAATTTGTGCAACTATTGTTTCGTACTATAAGCGAAAAGTATTGTATATATATTCTTGAGCAGCATCGATATAAAAATCGATCCGCTGTCCAACCGTACATGTATATGTGCCACATCTGGCAGTTCAAAAAGTTTTTGGATCAGAACATTTTTTCGGGTACCTCCAGTACACCGATAAGTTTTTTTTGTGATGTTTATGACACTTTTATAGCTATAAATCCTACTAAATACAATATTGTCTTATGAAATTTTTCAAATTTATGCCAATCAATGATAGTGTTGCCAGATTTCAAATTGGGAAAAACAGTACATTAGCAAAAAAAAAAAAAAAAAAAAAAAAACTGTACAATTCTTATTTAAGGAGAATTCACACGACGTGACTTGGTCATATGATCTGTAAGTTTTTGCGAATGGCGAGTTAAAGAAAAATTTTCACCATTCGCAAAAACTGACAGATCATATGAGCAAGATACGTCGTGTGTTAGCTACTTTACCATTTGAAAATGGTAAGTGTTCAATGTGCTTTAACACCTTTTAATTAAAAAAAAGTCAAAAAAGTAACATAAAATAAAGATCCTACGATCTAATACATATTTACATATGTACATCTCGTGTCGCGTTAAGTGATTAAACTGAAGAGTGTAACGCTTTAAAAGTCGTAGTGAAAAAAAATTATTTATAAGAATTTCTCGCCTTTTTGTATAAACTTTACAATTCCGTTGCTTCCCTCATCAGTTTTTAAAAAATCATAAAATTCCGTACGAATATAACTCATAATTATTCTTTATAATTCGTTCACTTTCCAAATTTTTTAATAAAAGTCTATTTCCTTCTTTTCTCCAATACGAAAACATGACATTGAATATGTTCTCAGATGTAGCATTTGAATGTGGTATGCAATAAATGATATTTAGACTAAAAACAGTACACAAAACAGTACATTATTAGAAAAAACAATACTTTTGTGTATTGTTGTCGGTGTTGCTCATTAAACCACATCTTTTGAACAAAAACAGTACTGTACTTAGGGATGCCAGGCGTACTGTTTTAAACTGTACACTACTGTTTCTGTTCAAAAGGTACTGTACGCAAAAGTACTGTTTTTTTAATAATGTACTGTTGTGTATTGTTTTTTTCGATTCGATTCGATAGACTGTTATTATTTATAATACTTCACAAACCGTTTTCTGTTCACTTTTCAAAGAGTTTTTTTAAGTTTCTTGAAAAATTAAAAAATTCTAGTTGTGCATTTTTTGAAGAAGGTGTGCGATATGTACAATATCAATCATAGTAGGCTTTACATCTCGATGATATCCCGTCAGTTGTAAAATTCCATTCATAGTTTTGTCCAAAAAAAAAAAAAAAAACTTTGCAAACGTTGACACATCAATAAAAAATCAGAAGAGTAAAAAAATTTTAATTTCGGCTTAGCAAGCTGCAATCAATGCGGATTATAGAATATGCAACGCATGATAAGTTCAATTCGGAGGAGGAGAACTCTGGGCACTGGTAGTCGGTTGTGGGAGAGATTTTTAATGTCTTTGTGAGAACAGCGGTATGTCCAATGTCGCCACCGGTCCAGTACCCTACCCCCCTGAGCCTAATTTCTGCCAGCAAATTGTGTACCGATTAGGTCAAGTGGTAATAGGTCTAGAAGTACGTCCAGTGTATCCAACGGCATCGTGCGAAGGGCGCCACTGATGAACATTTCAGCCGATTTTTGAACTCTACGTATTTCACGCTTGATGACAGCCCTGTTCAATGCTGTCCACCATACTAAGACCCCGTAGAGAAGTGTAGGTCATACTACCGATGTATAAGTCCATCTCAGACGGTGAAATCCCCCATCTCTTGCCCATGGTTTGTTTGCACGTGTATAAGGGCACCGGCGCCTTTTTGATGCGCTCTTCAGTGTCCAAATCCCAATTTAGTTTTCTGTCTAGCACAATGCGTAAATATTTCACACTATTACTAGCATTAAGTCTCACGCCGTTCAAGAGATGAGCTTTAAAGGGTGGAGGTTTGTATTTTCGAGTGAAAAGCGCCAGTTCTGTTTTTTCCGGATTTATACCTAGCCCACATCTGATGGCGAAAGAATTTATCTTTTCCAGATAGTATTACATAAGGTCGCTAAGCGTTGTAGGATATTTCCCTGCGACTGTGATGGCAACATCATCTGCATAAGCCACCACATTACAGCCCTCCGCTCATATCTCTTTCAGCATGACATTCATCGCTAGAAGCCGTAGGAGCGGCGAGAGTACGCCACCTTGAGGTGTGCCCCTACTCACGAAGTATCTCAGAGTTGGTTCTCTCAACGTCGCACTGACTGCCTTGCATTGAAACAACTGCCTTATCAGTGCCACTATTGAGACATCCACCCCGAGACCCGACGGAGCTGTTGTGTTGGCAGGCGGGGTGATTTTCTTAAAAACACCCTCTATATCCACAAAACCTACTAATATGAATTATTTTTGATCCAAGGATTTCTCAATAACGCCTACCACCCAGTGTAGAGCCGTTTCGACTGATTTCCCCTAATAGTATGCATGCTTCGCATTTGAAAGCAGGGAACTACTGAGATGCACGTCAATAAGTCTCTAAAATATCTCTCTCTTATAGGCCTGAAGTCTTTTGGTTTCGTGTGAGACGCCATCCCTGCCTTTGGAATAAAAATCACTTTCGATTCTTTCCAGCTTTTGGGAACGTTCCCAGGTCAACTATGCTATTAAGCAGGAGTGTAAGCCACGTCAGGATCTGTGTCTTGGAACGCTGCAGCTGCGCTGGAACTGGGTTACCCTCTATTTGCCTCCCACCGTTGTGAAAAACCGTGCGCTTTCGGCGCACCCTGGAAAATACGTTTGCATTAGAGTACTGCACTGGAGGCTGTCCAACTCCCATCGTCCCTTTGGAGACAACCGATGGGAGGGGATGAAAAGAACTTCCGTAATCTTGTGGCACTTGAGGCTCCCTCAATATTGCTGCAGAACCGTCTCCATGAGACCCGTTTTGCTCTTCTGAGTTCACTTTTGAACTTTGCCAGGCTCGTTTTACATTCCGCCACTGAGTATCATTTTGGGTAAACTTCGCTCTATTGAACAATACCCTAATAGTGCGGCTTAGATCAGACAATTCGCTTGTTCACCAGACTGGCTTTTTCTTGCCTCTAGGGCTCCCAATAGGGCAGCATAATGCAGCGCTATATTACACGGCTTAGTAAAATTTTCGACGAGAGTGCCGAGTTGCTCTGTTGTTGATGGGCAGACACCTGGAGTTACTGGCAGCATTGCCTTAACCTTAAGTTTGGAACCTGCACCAAACCAGTACCTTGCACCTTTCACTTCAAGACAGTATGCAGTTAAATCTCTGTCACTATAAAAAGACAGTAGAAAAATGTTGAGGGCGGCAGGCGATGACCTTGACGTGACCCAGGAACTTGCCGGCGTCCTTGCAGGAAGGGGGGCGGGGGGCCCGTATTCTGCCACATTACCTCGAAAGTCACCGCGGCCATTGCTGCCTTCACTCACTTCCATTGCTCGCGTAGCAATCGTCCGTCATCATCCGCTTCATCAACGACCCCTAGCATAATGCAGCTCCTGGCCGTCTCTGCAAATGTTTCGCTGGCGTTTCCCCTCGCGGATTCGCCTTTTTGGCGTTTCCTGGGGTTTGATCGTCAGGCGACCTTTGTCGCTTCTGCGCACCCACCGCAGCTAATCCGAAACCCGGGGTAATCGTTTTTGCCCACTCTAAAGAAGTCAGTGAGCCCCACCTCCGCACTGGCAATTGCGCCACCCGTCATCAGTACTTGTTTGGGTGGGGCGGTATTCTTGCCTGACACGTGGGTCCGCACCATCGTAGCGCTGCCACTTGACGATATGTTTGCTACAGTCGTCGGTAGTGCAGAGTGTACCGTTTGTTTTATTTTTTCCATTTGGTTCCCATGAGTGGCGGAGAAGGAAGGTCCACCCGCGCTTTGATCCGTGTGCGCAGGCAAAAATAATAAAACAATTCAATTTCAATTATTTATTCGGAGACTAGCGCACAAAAATGGAGACTCATAGCTTATTGAAAGAGATCTCAACGATGATCGTAATACGAAAACCAGATGGTAACGTGCGTTTGTGCGTCGACTATAAAGTCGCAGTCAATCCTTAATTGGAATCAGCTCATTACCCGATAAAAAGAATTAATAAAATTTTTAATAAATTGTAAAATTCAAAATATTTTTGTAAGCTAGATTTGTTCAAAGCTTATTATTCGTGTAGATGATGAATGCAAACAAATAAAAACTATTTCAACACACATAGGCACGTATGAAATGAACCGATTGTCCTTCGGAATAAAAGCAGTATTCACACAGTGTGACTGCATTGTTTTATGCTGGCGTACCGTAGCATTAGTTGAGACAGCAAACGAAGGAGATCATATTTCGTGCGCGTGCAGTTATGCTGTGGGACGAACCACATTTGGTCAGCAGAATTATTTATCAACATATTATTGGAATTATGTATCAACATTGTTAGAATAAAGTCATTATTAATTTGTATAAATATGAGAATCATTTCAAAATAAAATTTAGTTATCAACCAACATTGATGATTCGTTTATCAAAACATTTTATGTGCTGTTTATGAAATCCATAATAAGTTGTAATAGCCCATGTGCTGTAACAACAATTCAGCACAGGATTAGATACAAGCATCTAGTCCTCGACCAACTAGCAGGGAAAGGCCCCTCTAAACAAGCAGCTCGCATTCATATCCACCATCACATTCGTATCCGCCGTTGACTTTTTTGTAGTTTATAAGTTTTCTTTCAAATTTATTAGATTTAAGCACAACCAGATATAGTTTTAAGTTAAATCCATAGTTTTAAGATCAACAATGAACTCTCCTAAGTTAAGTTTCCTTTTACCCTTTCCTATCCAACCATGGCAATTTTAGACCCATCAGCTATGAAAGCTTTTTCTTTTTGTTCCTCTCCTCTTCATATCGACATGTATAAAAGCAACTTGCTGAACTAATGTCGATCTCTTCAGTTTTGACTACTCAACGCTATGCACTATTTTTTTGTAAACGCAAGTCGCATTTAAGGCTTCCTTTTTTTTCCTTTTCGAGTCAGCGTGCAATGCTAATCTTTCATTTAAATTAGTAATAAAGTGAATATTTGTTAAGTTGAAATCAAACCAAGTGTTCATTATTTACTGTGCGCCACTAGTAACAACGCTGTCACGTTACTACCGAAAACCAACGGCACGGCATATCTAATCTGCAAAAATCAGTCACATCCTTGCCGCCTCTGCATCATCCACTAGTAACAACGCTGTCACGTTACTAGTAATATCTGAATCCAACCGGATTTCGGATAAAAAATCTCGTACGGCGATTTCATCAGGCGCCCGCCTCCGGCGCACTCGATGGGCGATCTCGCACGGCGATTAAACATGGTCCTTCGAACCTTGCGGAACAACTGGAAGACGATCCTCTTAGCTTCCCTGGGAACAATGCATCTGTTACAATTTTCCCCTATGGACGGTGCACGCATCATCATTCCAAGGAAACATGCATCATCATTCCACGGAAATACGCATCATCATTCTAAAATACTCATCATCATTCTAAAATACGCATTATCATTCTAAAACACTCATCATCATTCCAAGGAAACACGCATCATCAAAATCGGGTCAAAAAGTGAAGGTTAAGTCTTGTGTAATACTCCAATCCCAAAAGGTAGCAACAAGTATCGCATAAATTCATTTGGTCGTGATTTGTCATTTGAAGTTAAATTACTTCCCTGAATTTGTGGAAACACGCGATCCTACTCACAAAATTTATTTTCATTTCATTAAATATTTTTTGCGTCAAAAATTTTTCAATCAAATACTTCCCTGAGTGTAAAAACACGTGCTCCAACTCAAGAAATTTATTTTCAGTTAAATTAAATATTTTTTGTTTCAAAAAGTAGTCTATTTTAAGCCAATATTATTTCAACTTAAATTACTATCTTGAATTTGAAAAAATACGTGTTCCAACTCATCAATTTTATTTTCAATTACATTAAATATTTTTTGCGTTAAAAATTAGTCTTTTACAAGCTAACTTTCAATTAATGCATTTTTTAATTACTTCCCTAAATTTGAGATAACAAAAACGGAATATAATCCTATTTAAAGTTAATAGTCATTTAAATTCGTTCAATTACATCCCTGAATTTAACTAGAAACGACATAAATTTGTTTGCCCATATAAATCAGTGTGACACATTTCGACAGCATCGGCATCACTTATTGTTGTGAAATTGTTGAAGTGCGCACTAAGTCCATCGGAAACTATTAAAAACAAAAATAAGCAAAATAATCATAAATAAATACACAAATGAAACAACATTAACACAAATTGTGAAATAAGAATACAAAGAGTGAAACTACGCTACACGACGCCACACAACGTTCAAACAATCAAAACCTAAGTGAAAAAAAAAAAGAACTAAAACAACACAAAACAAATTACAACAATTACAATATAAAACAAAAAGAAAATTAAGGTATGTAAAAATTAAATTCGTTTAAATAATTTGGTGAACAAGTGGTTCAGTTAATTCTTTTGGACTGTTCTCTATATATAGTTTATTTTGTGTATCTCACTTACACACAAAAACATACATACTAGAAATTGTCGTACATACGCTAGCGCACCTTTTAGGTGAAAATTCAGCGCTTCTTCTTCCACAAGATCGTACAGTGGGACAAATAATTTTTTCACGAGACAAAATATTAATGTTTTACATCTTTTACTATCAAAATCAAAATGTTTGGAAATAAATACAATAAATAAATAAATACAGTAAATAAATCACTACATAAAATAAATAAATATATAAATATATAAAATAAATAAATACAAAAAGGAAAAAGAAACAAGATAAAATTAGTTTTAACAAACACATCCCAACAATAAATTATATTTATATATATATATATATATGTATATATTTTTTTATATAAATTTCTCTCAAAATATAATTCTCATATCAATATTTATTTTTATACCATATCACATTTTACACATGCTACACCACACAACCTTATAAATATATACAGACTCACTCACGTATACACATAGCAAACGGCGTACGTGCGCTAGCGTTCATATTGTGTAATTCTGTCTTCTTCTTGCTAAGAAATGGCACAGTGGGGCGAATAACGTCTTCAACTCGCTAAAATTAAATTGGTGAAAATCTTCAATTTGTTAAACTCTAATAAATAAAATTAAAAAATTCAATGAGACAGCACACTGAAAAAAATTCCCGCGTACACATATAAAAAGAAACATAATATTTGTTCGCTTTTAGCACAACTTTCCCCTGCATTTATTTATATTTTTTTTTTTCATTAACCACTATTTGTTTTATCACAACATAACTAAATCGCACACTCACGCCATTCTACCATACTGGGAAAATTTTGTGTACACAAATAAAAACAAAGTCGCCCTGTAGTTTAGCACATTTCTAGGTGGAAATATATAATGACGTACGCAATGGATAGGAAGTTTATTTTTTTGTCAGACGAACTTTTTGCGTTCGTTACGCTTTTCGAGAGTACTGAAGAGTTTTCAGAGCAGAAACTGGAGGTATATCTAGTGGACATAAATGATCGGTGGGGAAGACTGGTCGATGCATATGAACAGGTTATATTGACTGATGACGAATTGATCACAGCGGACTTCAAAGAGTCAGCTCGATCCAAATTTAAAAACTGCACAACGAGTTATTTTGAGTATCAAACTCGAATGGTAACATTACTGAAAGACGCACAGTCAGAACAACAAAATGCCTCAGTCAAATCCGACGCTCCATGTATAAGCGTCCCTCCCTGTGACACCGAAATATTGTACGGAACATACATTTAGGAACATGTTCTCTGCCATATACATAAATCATACAAAGGTAACTCCCGCACAAAAACTATACCATCTTAGAAATCGAGCATTAGGTAGAGCAGGTGATATTGTCAAACGCTACACTCTTTGTGATAGCAATTTCGAGATTGCCTGGAATGCTCACAGGGTCAAATTTGAAAACACTCGTATTCATCGAAACTACCTGAGCAAACGCTCATTCTATGGGAACAATCTCTCCAAGTTTCTAAAACGCTACCCACTTGGGGCCAAATGGACAATTTTCTGACTGCTCGTTATGAGGTGCTGCAAAAAATTAACCAGATGAAAGAAGTCAACGAAGAGAATTCAGCCCATACGTCACCGACGACCGGTAAAAAAATTAGAAAAACCTCAATCTCAAACCAATCAAATAGGTAATCAATCTGATAAGTGCAAAGCATGTGGTGAGCAACACTCCATCAGATCATGCCCAAAATTCAAAAGCCCTTCGGTCACACAGAGGATCGACTTTGTATCTAAAAACTTGATATGCGCAAAATGTCTATCATACCACCATAAAAAAGCAGACTGCCGAAGCAGCAATACCAGCTTGCACTGCAAGAAACCGCATCACACAATGCTACACCGGCAAATTCCCAATTATAATCAAGTAAACATATAAAAACCGCTAGCAAACACCTTCCATACTCAGGCAACTTCACGCTCAGATGTACAAAGTGGACAGGTACAACCGCAAGCTATTGAACCGTCAAGCAGTGAAACATCACATGTCCAGACCCTCTTTTCAGCGAATCAAGCTAAAACCACTCTTCCTACTGCACTCGTGCACCTGTACCATCTTGAGGAGACCTTCTCTAAAAGAGCTCTGATAGACCAAGGGTTTCAAAAAACTTCTATAACAGAACGCTTTCAGAAAAAGCTTGCGCTACCATTTATGAACATGCACATAAACATTTCAGGGATGCGAGGCCAAGTCATTGAAAATTCTTCAAAGATATGCGAACTCACAACATCTAAGCTACACCGCAACTTCAATTTGCAAATACAAGCGATTGTCCTACCGAAGTTAACAAACTTACTAAATTCCTCGTCTTTTACACTACCTGATTTAAAGGAAATAGCGGATCTCACTCTAGCAGACCCTAATTTCCACGTTTCCGCGCAAATCGACATGATCATTGGAAGCGAATCATACCATACATAATGAAGGAGGATATCCGCTACAATGTATGTGGCAGTCTTCTGGCGCAAGAAACCGTTTTCGGATGGTTCCTGAGCGGGCCAATGGTATATGAGAATTGAACCACGTGACGAAACGCTACTGAATAATCAACTTCGAAGATTCTGGGAAATCGAAGAAGTATGCACCGAAAAGCCGATGTCTGATGGAGACAAACACTGCAAAAACCTTTACGAAGAAACGACATATGCCGAAAAGACGGCCGCTATGTCGTCCGGTTACCATTCAAACCAAACTTCCCTGAACAAATAAATCTCGGAAATTCCAGGTCTATCGCGCTAAAACAATACACCAGCATGGAAAATTCACTATCAAAGAAACCAGATTTACAAGCAGAATATCAACGTGTGCTACTAGAATACATTGCTTTAGATTATGCACAAAAAACTAATTCACATGAAATCCACGGAATCAACGGTTTCTCCTCTTTTTATCTTCCACATCATGCCGTGTTTAAACCTGAAAGTTGATCAACTCAAGTAAGAGTGATGTTCAACGCCTCAAAAAAATCGTACAATGCCAAATCTTTAAACGACGTATTATATGTCGGGCCCACTCTACAATCGGATTTAATGATAACACTTCTGAATTGGCGAATGTACCGCTATGTCTTCAACGGGGACATAGAAAAAATGAATCGACAGATACTTATTCACGCCGACGACAAAAATTTTCAGCGAATAGTAATGCGTCCATCACCACAGTCGAAAATTGAGGACTTCACGCTTAAAACTGTTACCCTTGGAGTAAATTGTGCCCCTTATCTAGCAATTAGCAGATGACACCGCACAACAATTTCCCCTAGCACATCACATCTTGAAAAAGGAATGCTATGTGGACGACATTCTATCAGGAGGGCATGATATCAACTCGGCGCTTGAGACGCAAAAACAAGTCGTAGCAGCCTTAAAAACAGCAGGTTTTCGCTTGAAAAAATTCACTTCTAACAACCCAACGCTTCTTAATCAGTTACCCACAGCCGATCTTCTTGACTCAGATTTTCTTAAATTTGAACATTCAAGCTCTACTAAAACTCTAGGTATCAGGTGGAATGCATTATCCGATACATTTAGTTACAAAGCCAAAATAACCATGATGACACAAGCCACTACCAAGAGACAGATTTTATCGACAGTTGCTTAAATTTTCGACTCTGTAGGGTGGCTAGCACCAGTTATAGTTCTATTACAGCATTTGTGACTAGAAGGAACTGACTGTGTGAAACCAGAGTCATTGGTAAAATGGAACTCATTCCTAAGAGATATTTCGCCGATTGAAGAAATTCAAATACCACGTTGGACGCAGTTTACACCGCAAAAAAGGATCCAACCGATGTTGTGACGCCTCAGAAAAAGCATAATGTGCGGTTCTATACATGAGAACAACGCTATCATCAGAAACCGCTATGACACACTTACTAGTCGCTAAAAAGCAAGTTGCTCCACTAAAAACAGTAAGTCTACCCCGTTTAGAACTTTGCGCAGCTGTGCTATTGATCAAACTCATAAAACAAATAATCCCACAAATGCAACACTTCTCTTACGAACTTTTCCTGTGGACAGACTCATTAATAGTTATAGCTTGCCTACAAAAGCCGCCGTGCAGCTGGAAAACTTTTGTTGCTAATCGTGTGAGCCAGATACGCAAAAAAGTTAACAATACGCAATGGAGACACGTCCGTACAACGGAAAACCCTGCCGATTTAGGAACTCGCGAATGCTCACTGCAGGAACTAAAAGAAAGCCAAATTTGGTGGCATGGACCATCTTGGTTGATGCAGCCAGCCGACGCAAGCCGCAGGAATATAATGTACAGTCAATAGTACCAGAAATTAAGAACATACAAATTTTTCACACTCTAACCACAGACGACGATATTCTCAATCGATTCTCTTCATAACCACGTGCGCTAAAAGTGATTGCTTACATATTTCGCTTTTTCAATAACTTAACACACAACGCTCCCCAGTCTGTCATAAAAAATCGGGGAGAAATTTCGAATAACGAATTCACATTCGTAAAATATAGGCTCATAACGAACACTCAAAAGAGGTATTACGGTAGGGAGATACACGATATTCAGAATTCAAAGCCGATATCTAGAAAGAGCTGTCTACTGTCACTTAACCCTTTTTTAGATACACATGAAATTCTTCGCGTGAACAGTCGCCTAGCTAATTCAACTTTTAGCTATAATGGTCGACATCCTACAATACTACCATCTGAGAGTAAACTGTGTACCCTACTTCTTGACTTTGTCCATACTACTTGTTTTCTTCAAAGACTTTATTGTAGTTTCTACTAGCACATAAACTAGTAAGAACGCTCTTTGAATTTCGTGGAGTTTTAATGCGTACAGATTGGTATTCAAACAAGCAGTTTAACTTGAAGAACACTGTCTTTCGTAGCAATGCAGAGAATTAAACCGAACACTTGGGTTGATTTGATAATTCCGGTTTTTATTTCATTGATCGCAATTCCGGTTTTTATTTCATTGATTGCAGTCTTATATACTAAATGTTTACATGTTGATTATCAATTTATTGCAACTATACAGAACATCGTTTGCAGCTCGTGCCAATAATGCAGAGTCAGATTTCCGCTGCAAAGTGCAACGAACGATGTTCTGCATGTTACTTGAAATATTCTGAATATAAAACAAATAAAATACTCAAATTACATGAAATATGTACCAACAGTAGCACAAACAAAATAGATGTCAGCATTTAAATTTATAAAGTGAGCGAATTTAATTTATGAAATCTTATATCTATTCGGTTGTTGACCGGTTGTTGATCGCCAGTAAATGCTTTGTCAGCAACCGCTCACAACTGCACCGTGGTGAAACCGAACATTCTCCCCCCGTTGACGTACCGTCAACTAAGTGGAAATGTTGTTTCCAGCTGGTCGGTTTCTTGATGCCTTGTTCGTGGCAGAGGTTGTGATTTTTGATTTCTTCGCGACTTGATGACATGACGAAGCAGCAGCCCAATGACCGTGAGAATTATCAAACATAACGCTGTGTACGAGACGGCATAGCTGTGATGGTTGTTCATACGTACGTGATTTGGCAGTTCTAGAAGCTGATGTACCTCTAGTATTTTTGATGTGCTGACAGTTCTTTCACTTGCGTTGGATATGGGGCTTTGATGTCGGCGAGCAGGGGTACAAGTTTTGGGCATCTAGGTTCTCCATGGCCTCAAAAATATCCTGATGCAGTTTTTGAGCCAACTGCAGTGCAATTCGATTGACTTCAGTTGTAGGGCCCATGCCTATGTTGGGTTTGTGGATTAGTCGGCGATCAGCTGTGTGAGTGATGTCTCCACTAGGCCGATCACCTTTCGTTGTTTATTAATTCTCGCCGCAATGCCGGCGGTAACTTGCTTCATGACCTCCTTTGTGGAGGTGGATGCTAGTGTGCCTGGAGCGTTTATATTTTTCTGAATTTCAGCGGTTGGATCAATTAAGCCAGCTTCCTGGCTCGCGTTAATTGCAGCAATGGTATTCTCTATTTCCGTGGCGACAAATTTCACACCTATTGATGCATACAAATCCTTGGCGAAGTACGGATGGTCTTCTGAAGCAGTTGGAGCTCGACGAATGGTATTGTACATTCGTTGGAATGAGAGCAAAAGCGTCTCAAGCTCTACCGCTTTCCGTGTCACATATTCCAATGTCAGTCGATTCTTCGGAGACTTCTTTTAATTTGAAATTGCCTTTTGCAATTCGACGGCTGTTACATCCTGCTGCTTCACCAGATCGTCAATGTCCATGGTTAAAAGAAGTGTTGCGTGATTTGATCACGTCGGTGTCCAATGCTTTCTTCAAAGACTTTATTGTAGTTCCTACTAGCACATAAACTAGTAAGAACGCTCTTTG